>JAJOOF010002561.1:0-48316 GCA_029582545.1 Solanum lignicaule
TCGAAAAAGACCCATGTGCCCTTAAAATAACTGCCAGCTATTGACCCATGAGACATCACTGATGGGCCGTGGTCAGGATGACAGACCATCCTGCACGGCTATGGATGGTGGTCAAAAACTATTTTCTAAGGGCTTCACCTATGGACCTTGGACCACGGACCTTTGTCTGATTGACGATCCATTGGTCAGGCCGTTGTTCTTTACCCTCAGACCACCTTTAAGCAGGCCATCCACGGACCACACCTACGGTCCGTGGTCCCTTCCACGAGATGTGGGTGATCGGCGTGGTTCGGCACCTGCAACTTTTCAGAAAGCTGCTATGTTGGCCTCTTTCAAATCTGGGGTGTTACATTATATCCCCCTTGGGATCATTCGTCCTTGAATAAGATTCTAGGCACCCTTTTAAACGAAAAGACTCCAGACTAGTGATGAGTCCACAAATTGTACTCATTTAGGGTTATATTTTGATAGAATTAGTGTCCTCAAATGCATATTTTATCTAAATATCTAATGAAAACCCTTAAGTTTCAGGTATTTGGAGTTTGAGGGAAAGCATGGATACTACTTCGCAAAAAAGGAACAAAGGCAGTTGAAAGAACAAATAAATGAAGATCTGACAATCGCCGAACCCATTCGGCGAGTCCCCAAAAGGTCTTATCCTCGCCTTTTGTTCCAGTGTGCTGAGCCCTTAAAGAAAGGATCATATCGGTGCTGAAAAGTAGAAGTCGGCGTATCGCTGAGTAGTTCCGCAAAGCAGTAATATGTCACCCGATGATCCAAAACATGACGATGCTAAAGGATAGAGCAAGACGGTGATAAAACCTACCAAAGGGCGGATCGCCGAGTTGATCGAAAATCTCGACTAAAGATGCCGAATAATCCGCTGCAGCACACATTTTTGAAAACTATAAATACTCGTTGAGAATTGTAGCTTAATATAAGATTTTTAATATAGAAATTTTTAACATAGAATTTTGAGTACTAATTTGGAGAGGGTTTTGAAGAACTTGAAGATTCAAAGAGTTTCAACTCTAAGAATTTGGACTTGGGTCTTGTGGATTCTTCACTCTTTGCTTGTTTTAATACTTAAATCTTCTTACCCATTTGAATGTAAACTCATATTGGCATAAATTCTATCTCTTTTACATGTGTAGCTAAAACCCCAATTCTCGGGGTGTGATTTTATGAATATGGGTTAGATTATCTATTGGGTCTTGCTTGTTGATGGTATATTTGTTGTGTAAATGTGATTTCCTTGAGTAGTTGTGGTGGAACTTAATGAAATTGAAGTTGCAAGTACGATTTCACCTTTGTGTTTTTAGCTTGCTCGAGAGAGAGGTCGTAAAACTAAGACTACTAAATTGATGGCCGGTGGGAGTGGGTCGAAATGGGGTTCAGCTCCAGAGAGTGAACCCTAGTCCTTCTCCCACACACTCAGCTCGAGAGAGTGAGTGGGCTAAGGCGGATGCTGTTCTTCATGTGGCAAGTGGGTGTCCGAGAGGAACCCATTTGATTCGAGGTAAGTTGCTCGAGAGAGAATTTACCCCCACTATAGTGTAACCTAGTCAAAATACTCAACGGATTTACTATCAAAAGCATGTACCCAATAGTCTAGTCTAACCCATATTCCTATCACATCCCAAGAATCCCGTCTCCATATCCGTATCTTTTTTTTATTGTTGCTGATTTTGCTCTTTACTTGCTTACAGACGCCCCATTGATAATTTACGCTTGCGTCACCCCTTATATTTAAAATGTTTATATTCGATAATATTTTTAGCTATGACTAATTAGAACTAACTTTTATTTTTCTATTTATCTTAAGCCCACTCTCTTGGGACTCGACCCCAACCCTTGGTTGGGTTACTTTACTGTTATACGATTGTAGACACTTACATTGGAAGTTGTGTCTTGATTACACAAACATCAAAATGGCACCGCTGCCGGGGAGTGGTGTTACTTGAGAATTCTTAGTTTAGTAAAATTTTTGTTCTTCTTAGTTGTAGTTCACTAACTTTATTTTTAGTTTTGTTTATGTTTGTTTGTTTTGTGAGGGAAACAGGAAAATAAGTGTAAATAGTGAAATTGGTGACCAAATAGATCACATTCTTCTTAAAGTAATGAAGATTAAAGATTATATCCTAAGTTTCAATAAAGAGGAAGGTGAGTGAGTTTGCGAGTTGTGGCAGCGATTCAAAGCTCTCGTACAACAATGCCCAACTCACGACATTACAGAAAGAATACTACTGAATGTTTCTAAAGAGGTATTGGCCATGAGAACCGATTAATGGCTGACCAACTTTCTCGAGGTGGTATCATCCAACTTCCTTATGCAAAACCAGCACACCTCCTTGATCACATGGCCAAGACCATCAAGAAAAAAGAGAAAGACCAAGGAATGGCCACTTTGTTGGAGCAACTTGATGACTTGGCCCAAAAGGTCAATGACTTAGAGGTACTATCCAAAGGAAAGGATAAGTATATCCCTCCTCACAAGCGTCGAAGGACGAAGAAGAAAGATGGCGAGAAAATTGAAGAGGTCCTCTGGCTCATCTACACAAAGTCGATAAGCACGACGTAGTGTTGGAAGAGATTAGAAAGAATGTTATGATGCTAAATCAGATGACTACCTCTCATTCTTTGCTCATTCAGCTGTTGGGTCCCAAATGTACCAATTGATGCCCTCGGTTAACTTGGATCTAACAGAGGGGTGGCCTTACGAAAATGAGGCAACCCCCAATACTGAAATTTAAGGGCTGATTCACGTCGTGCCACAACATTAACTAAGACGCTTCTTGGGAGGCAACCTATGGTCTTAAATGCTTTGTTTTATCATAGAAATAATGGTGAATTGATTTTGTAGGTTGAAATGTGGAGAGTGATTGACAAGTGTAGATTGGCAATCTATAGGTCCATTCAGCGAATCGCCAAACGGTTTGGCGACCCCAAACTAGACCGTCGTTAGACTCAAGACCAATTTACATTGGAGTCTGTAAAACTCGGTGACGAAGGTGAATACTCGGTGTGATGTCGCCGAAGGGGCAACAACTGGACTGTTTTAAAGGCCAATGGTTTCAAAGTTTGACAAACTTTCATTTTCCACTCGATTTGAACTTTCATAAATCTGCACCTAGTAAGTAATTTTCATTATATTTGTATTCCTGGTATTTTAGTCATCGATTGGTGTTCAAACTTGGGATGACATTGCCTCCTAGCATTTCAAAGTACTTCGATCAACATAAAAGGTTGGTTTTCTCGAACCCCAAGACTACTTTGAAAAATTTGTTCTCTTATGCAATTAGACTGATTGAATTGACGTGTGATGGGCATCACTGATAGATTTAGATTAATGAAATGCCGAGTTCGATTTGTAAATCTTGCCCATTTTATGTTGATTTTGTGAACTTCCTTTTTGTTGCACGTAAAAATGAGTTAAATCTTATGGGTTTGTGCGTGCGCGGTGTTTATCATGATTAAGTGTTATGGGTCTAACCTTAATTGTACTAGTGCATTGTTTAATTTTGATTTTGGGGATTGTGGGCTTGAAGTCGAGAAGCTAGGGTGGAAATAGGCACGTTGGACCATTTGGCGAGGTGGGTCGAGCTCGCCAAACCACTCGACGGTTTGCTTAATGACCCTATCTCGCCTTTAATTTCGTGCTACTTGTGATATGGGTTCTGTAACTTTCAGTGAGAAGTCTTTGATCGCTAAAAGCATTCGGCGACTCACCGAAAGTCTCCTTGATCGCCGTTTTTCTGCAACCCTAAACCTTTGTTGCACTGTATCTTTCGACGGATAAAACCCTGCTTGCTAAAAGGATTTTACCATCGATGACTGGTTAAAATTTTTGAGTCAGCTCCCATCGGTGAGCTCGGCCTAGCTCGCCAAAGTAACTTGGCGATTAGCTGATCTTTTTAGTGAGTTTTTTTGCAATTGTGTCCTTATGAATTTGATTTAGTTGTTTTAACTTCTTTCCAACTCTTTGCAGAAATGGCTAGATCTAAAGTTACAGGAAGAAGTAGGCCACCCCAAGGTAAAACAAAAGGGATTACAATCAACGAGGATGTAGCTGCATCCAGAAGCAAAGTTGCTAAACATTCCACAACTGGTGGGAAAAGCAAGGGCAAACACAAGGCCCTTGAATTATCAGATGCAAGCACTGACAGTGATGGCTTTTATAGAAATGACTTCAACCACTATGAAAGCGAAGGTGTGGGTTCTGATGAGGATGATCTGTTAATAACACAGAGGGCTGAACGTCGAACTAAGAAGCTGAATGATCCATCCAGAGTCAGGACTCCCTAACCTACCACTACTACACCTCCAGTTCTAGAGCAGGCAATGGTATTAGCGCCTCCAGTATAGGGTCCTCCGCCTAAGTCAATGAATCGAGTAAAGGCTGAGGGGCAGAGGACAATTCTGGAGGAAAAGCATTTGTCCATAGATGGGGTTATAGACAGGCACCCAGAGATAATGGAGTGCCTGAGATACCACAAGTTCCAAATCTTCATTAAACCCCGTGGCCCTTATATTCGAAACTAGGTAAGAGAGTTCTACAGTGCATAAAGTGCACTAATATCCCAGAAAATACAACTAACAGCAGCCTTCAAAGAGGTGGACTATGTTGTTGTTAGAGGCAGGAGGGTGAAGTGTGATAGTGGAGCTATCAACGCATTCTTGGGCATGTCCATGAATATTAGGGATCACTGCTAGCACTTGATCAAAACAAAGAAGCTGGTATGAGATAAAAAAGTGGTTATCCCTACTAATTTCAGATGAGACTCGGAAGTGGTTGGCGGAAGGAGTTTCGATTGAAAAGAAAGAACTAAACATAGCCGCAAGGTTCTGGTTCGGGTTTATCATCAACACTATTATGCCGTCCCAGAATGAGACGATCATTCTCCTTGCCAAGGCAGCTTGCCTGGGTTGCATCATAGAGGAGACTCGGATAAACTTGGGTACAATCATTGCTTCAAAGATACTCATGCGTGCAAGGCAGAGGCAGACCTCACTTCCATTTCCAGTATTGATCACAAAATTGTGCAAACAAGCTCAGGTACCTCGAGATGCCAAGATAGATGTGGAAGTGATGCCCACATCCTCTACTGATATCCGGAGGATCGAAGCTGAGTACTTTAAGGATCAAGAAAAAAGGAAGAAGGCAGTATCGGTGGAGTTAGTAAACACAGAATCATCACCTGCAGAGGTACGTCTGCCTACTCTGGGCCTTCAGGTATATTCATTACCACTACTACTCCTACTTATGCTTCAGGTTCTTCTGATGCTACACGATCTCCCAGACCCACTGTTGTTGCTGCTATATCCCGACCTCCATTCACCGAGGCTTCCTTACTCCGGATAGGACATCTGTCCGTTTCTACTGATCGTCGGGCTGCTAGTCTAGAGGCATCTGTTCTAGTCATGATCCAGATCGCCCTAGTTGATGATGTGACACCTCTGAACACTACCATTGATGCCTTAGTGACCAAGATAGCGGTGTGTGAGCACAACCAAGGGGCAACATAGGAGGTGACGACTTTAAAAGTTGCCATTGCTGAGTTACGAAAAGATGTAGACCACTTGAAGTCCACCGATGTGTCCATGGTCTTTGGAACAATGGAGATTCTAGATGTGCTTGAGATGCTTCAGACCACCATTAGACATGGGAATAGAGCGGAGCAGACAGTCGATCCTGAGTCAGAAGTAGAGACTGATGAAGAGATGCATGACGAGACTGAGGGAGCTGCAGTTGAAGACCTGACTGAGACACAAGCAATTATGATAGATGTTGTTGTGCAGGCTTCCTTAGCACCTGTTGCTGGATCCTGTGGAGCTGGTCCTTCTGGAGTTACTCCGGGCACTAAAGCCTAGACAGATGGATCACTGATTAGCCAGGATCCCCTCTTTAGCTCCCTTTCTATCTTTCTTTATTTAACATTTCAGATTCTGTGTCATTTGCATTTGAGGAAAAATGTTTTTATTTGTAGTGGGGTGAGGCCGCCCACCTTTGTGTGCTATTGATGTTCGTACTTTGTTTATATTTGGGCTTTGTGCTTAAATCGTGTTTACACTGCTTTCTGTAGATGTTTGAGCTTGTGGCTCCTTTTATTTTAAATTACAAAATGATTTTGACCCGTCCAAAATTTTTTGCCAACTCTCATGTGTTGAAGGTGGCTGCTCTTTTGCAAAATTTGAGTCTCGGTTTCGATCAATACCGATGACTTGAATAGTGCTCTCAATCGAATGAACATGAATGCCTGGCTATGATATGGCCAAATGAAGTTGTATAGACAATATGTGAACTCTTTGCATCTTGTTATGACTAGGCTAGTATCAAATTGAGTCTCTTTGATGATCATTGCACACTAGAGAAATTGTGGAGTCTTGTTTGACTTATAGTGTCAATGCCTAGTGTGATGAGCTTACCTGTGAACTATGCATGATGGATCCTAGAATTTGCCCCGTTGGTCCGGTCAACTAAGTGATTCTATCTCTTGATATGATCTTAGGCAACTTCTAAGAGTGTGAGCCAATTTGACATATACCGCTTTTGTGACCTACCTTGTGAGTGTGTGAACCGCTTTTGAACACCCCTTGAGCTTTCCCTTTTTTGGAAGAAACTTGATGAAAACAATGACCTTTCTTTATCCATCACCCATAATCCTCATGAAGTTGTGGTTAGTTGAATAGCCAACTTAGGCCAAAAGCCTAAGTTGGGGGTGCAGTGAAAAGATAAGGGCAAGTCAAGAAGTGCAAGGAAAGTCTCCTCTTACCCATGATTTTGAGAAAAATGGAACCACTCCATAAAAAAAATAAAAAAAATAAAAAAAGGGAGAAAATAGAAAGAAAAAGAAAAAGAATGAAAAAAAAGTTGTGGAATAAAGTACGATAGAAATGGGGTTTCCAAATAATTCATGGAAAGTGAATAATAGGATGACTTATGAGCACTAAAGAAAATGATGAAGGAAGAGGAAAGGAAGTGTTGTGAGTACCACATTTCATGAGGATGAAATTCACTAAGTCTAAATGACCATACCTTTGCAGTCAGTCCCATTACAAGCCTTGAAAAGACCTTCTTGATCTTAGGTAAGCTGAAGCAAGTGTTGATTGGAAAATACGGGCAAACCTATGGGAGACATTATGCATTGTTTTCTTTTTTGTGAGTGTGAGCGTTGCATTTGATTCTGAAACTTTAAATGATTAAACCTTTGTGTGTGAATATGGAATCATCCCTTGTATGAGGGCATTTGAACACTTTGGTTGAGCTTGAACTTACATTTGAAGCAAGTATTGGGAGCATGAGATTCTTTGATATTAGTGAGTCACAGCTTGAACCTTTGAGTGCACATTTGATCTTTTCATAAGTAAATTGAGTCTTGTTGTGTGCATTCATGATTGAGTCTTGTGTAGCACTGTTTGAGATACCCTTTTGAATGACTGAACTTGAGTTTGCTTGAGGACAAGCAAAAGTTTAAGTTGGGGGTGTTGATGAGTCCACAAATTGGACTCATCTAGGGCTATATTTTGATAGAATTAGTGTCCTCAAATGCATATTTTATCTTAATATCTGATGAAAACCCTTAAGTTTTAGGTATTTGGGGTTTGAGGGAAAGTATGGACACTACTTAGCAAAAAAAGAACAAAGGCAGCTGAAAGAACGAACAAATGAAGATATTAGAATCATTGAACCTATTCGATGAGTCGCCAAAAGGTCTTATCCTCGCCTACTGTTCTAGTGTGCTGAGCCCTGAAAGAAAGGATCAAATCTGTGGTGAAAAGGAGCAGTTGGCGTGTCGCTGAGAAGTTCCGTGAAACAGTACTATGTCGCCCAATGATCCAAAACATGACAATGCTGAAGGATAGAGCAAGATGATGATGAAACCTACCAATTGGCGGATCGCCGAGTTGATCAGTGATCTTGACTAACGATGCCAAATCATCAGTTATAGCACAAATTTTTGAAAACTATAAATACTCATTGAGAGTTGTAGCTTAATATCTGATTTTAATATAGAAATTTTTAACATAGAATTTTGAGTTCTATGTTTGGAGAGGGTTTTGAAGAACTTGAAGATTCAAAGGGTTTCAACTCCAAGAATTTGAACTTGGGTCTTATGGATTCTTCAGTCATTGCTTGTTTTAAGACTTAAATCTTCATACCCATTTGAATGCAAACTCATATTGGTATAAATTTCTATCTCTTTTACATATGTAGCTAAAACCCCAATTCTTGGGGTGTGATTTTGTGAATATGGGTTAGATTATCTGTTGGTCTTGCTTGTTGATGGTTTATTTGTTGTGTAAATGTGATTTTGTTTTGTAGTTGTGGTGGAACTTAATGAAATTGTAGTTGCCAATACGATTTCACCTTTGTGTTTTCGGCTTGCTCGAGAGAGAGGTCGTAAAACTAAGACTACTAAATTGATGGTCGGTGGGAGTGGGTAGACATGAGGTTCAGCTCGAAAGAGTGAACCCTAGTCCTTCTCCCACACACTTAGCTCGAGAGAGTGAGTGGGCTAAGGCGGAGGCTGTTCTTCATGCGACAATTGGGTGTCTGAGAGGAACCCATTTGATTCGGGGTAAGTTACTCGAGAGAAAATTTACCCCCACTATAGTCTAGCCTAGTCACAAATACTCAACGGATTTACTATCAAAAGCATGTATCCAATAGTCTAGTCTAACCCGTATTCCTATCACATCCCAAGAATCCCATCTCCATATTCGTATGTCTTTTTTATTTTTGCTGATTTTGCTCTTTACTTGCATACAAACCCCCATTGGTAATTGATGCTTGCGTCACCCCTTAAATTTAACATGTTTATATTCGATAATGTTTTTAGCTATGACTAATTAGAACTAAATTTTATTTTTGTATTAATTCTCAAGCCCACTCCCTTGGGACTCGACCCCAACCCTTGGTTGAGTTACTTTACTATTGTACGATCGTGGACACTTGCATGAGAAGTTGTGTCTCGATTACGCAACCATCAACTAGTAGCCTATTATATATTCAACTCATCAAATGCACAAAAATCAAGAAGGAAACATCAACTCCAAGCTAAACATACTCAATGCATCACAAGGAAATAGTAACTACATCTAACAACCCAATATGCATGAAAATTTCAGATTTTTCATATTCAAGGAGGAACTACCTTCTCCAAGCTAAAATCATGCTCAACCCAATCTCATGGAGCCAATATGCAATTTATTCTCAAAAAGCATAGCTAAAGGATGTTCAACAAGTCATCTCATGAAGTCTATAGGCAACTCATACTTAATGCACGACTACATGAAATAAATCATATAATTCATTTCTTTCAAAACATAAGTTTTTTCATGAACATGCATAACATAAGGAAATCTTGGAAACAAATAAAATACACATGACTCCCAAAACATAGAACAAACCAAGAGGAACTCATTACCTTAAGCTATAGTAGGAGTAGAAGGAAAAATATGAGGATATCGGGACATTATATCTGACTCAATCTCCCAAGTAGCACCCTCAACCAAGTGATTCCTCCATAATACTTTCACGGAAGCAACTTCCTTGTTTCTCAACTTCTTAACTTACCGGTCTAATATCTCAACCGAAACTTCCTCATAAGAAAGACTTTCATCAACTTCCAACCCTTCTAATGAAATTATGGAAGTCGGCTAACCAAGACATTTCTTCAACATAGAGACATGGAAAACCGGATGCACCGTTGCCAACTCATTTGGCAAATCTTGCTCAAAAGCAACCTTACCAATACACATAAAAATCATATATGGGCCTACATATCAGGGACTAAGCTTCCCTTTCTTGCCAAACCTGTGAGATTTTCATATAAACCCAATCATGAAAATTAAACTCAAGATCCCTTATTCTCACATCAGCATAAGAGTTTTGTCGACTTTGAGCCATTTTCAACCTTTCTCTAATAAGTCAAACTTTGTCAATGGCCTCATGAACTAACTCGGGACCTATTAAGGAAACTTCACCCACCTTAACCCAATCGATAGGAAATCTACACCTTCTACCACAAAGAGCCTCAAATGGAGCCATACCAATATTCAAGTGATAGCGATTATTATAAGCAGACTCAATCAATGGAAAATGGTCATCCCAATTACCTTTAAAATCAATCACACAAGACGTCCACATATCTTCCAAAGTTTGGATGGTACGCTCCACTTGCCCATTTGTTTGGGGATGAAAAGCCGTACTAAGCTTAACCTTAGTGCCAAGACCATTTTGGAAGGACTTCCAAAACCGAGAAGTGAATTGGGTACCACGATCGGAAATAATGGACAAGGGCACTCCATGCAACCTTACCATTTCTCTCAAGTACAACTTGGCATAGTCCTCCATCGAATAGGAAACCTTGACAGGAAGAAAATGAGCCGATTTCGTGATCTGATCTAAAATAAACCAAATTGATGCATGTTGTCGCCGAGTGCGAGGCAAACCAACAATAAAATCTATGTTCAAAACTTCCCACTTCCAGGTAGGAATATCAATTTATTGGGACATACCTCCAAATTTATGATGCTCAACCTTTACTTGTTGGCAATTTGGACACTTAGCCACAAATTTTGCAATATCCTTCTTCATCCCATTCCACAATAGACTTCTTGCAAATCACGGTACATCTTAGTGGCTCCCGCGTGAATGAAATATCGAGAACTATGGCTTCGGTCAAGATCTGTTCCCTCAAGCCATCAACATTTGGAACACACAATCAACCTTGATATCTAAGGACACCATCTCCCCCTTGGGAGAAAGCCTCAACAGATTTCTTAAGAACCACTTCTTTCAATTCTACTAAAATTGGATCAAGACCTTGCTTGGCTTTCACATCCGCCACATAAGACAATTCAGACCCATTGTGAACCATAACACCACCCTTGGTGTAGTCCACTAATTGAACACCTAATCGGGCCAATCTATGAACATCTCTAACCAACTCTCTCTTTTCTTCGTCAATATGAGCAACACTACCCATAGATAACCGAATAAGAGCATCCGCTACCACATTTGCTTTAACGGGGTGATAGAGAACAATCATGTCGTAATCCTTTTATAACTCAAGCCAACTTATTTGGCGAAGATTCAAATCTTTTTTCTTGAACACATATTGCAAACTCTTATGATCGGTGAAAACATTAACATGTACCCCATACAAACAATGCCTCCAAATCTTTAAGGCAAAAACTACCGCCAGTAATTCAAGGTCATGGGTAGGATAATTCTTCTCATGGATCTTAAGTTGCCTTGAAGCATAGGCAATTACTTTACCATTTTGCATAAGCACGCATCCTAACCCAATTCTAGAGGCATCACAATACACCACAAAATCATCTGTACCTTCTGGTAAGGTCAACACTGGAGCGGAAGTAAGTCTATGTTTCAACTCTTGGAAAATCTTCTCATAAGCTTCAGACCATATGAACTTAGCCTTCTTTTGAGTCAAAGCCGTCAAAGGAGAAGCAATGGAGGAAAACCCCTCAACAAACCTTCTATAGTAACCGGCCAAACCCAAGAAGCTTATAATATCCGAGGTAGTTAGAGGTCTAGGCTAAATCTTGACGGCATCCGTCTTCTTTAGATCTACCTCAATACCCTTACTTGAAATAATATGACCAAGGAAAGCTACGGACCTGAACCAAAATTCACCTTTGCTAAACTATGGAAAACGTTGTTGGTCCTTGAGAATATGCAACACAATCCTCCAATGATCAATATGCTCATTCTCACTTCTTGAATAGATAAAAATATCATCAATGAACACAATTACGAACATATCAAGGTATTGTCTAAATACCCTATTCATCAAGTCCATAAACGCCACCAAAGGATTAGTCAACCCAAACGACATTACCAAAAACTCATAATTACCATATTGGGTTCTAAAACCCATTTTCTGAATATCATCTTCCTTCACACTCAATTGGTGATAACCCGACCGAAGATCAATTTTAGAGAAATAACTTGCTCCTTGAAGTTCGTCAAATAAATCATCTATCATTTTGAAAAGGATACTTATTCTTAATGGTCACCTTGTTCAACTGTCAATAATCAATACACATACGAAGAGAACCATCATTCTTTCTAACAAACAAAACCGGAGCACCCCATGGAGAAATACTCGGTCGGATGAAACCCTTATCCAATAAATACTTCAATTGTTCTTTGAACTCATTTAACTCTGCCGGAGCCATTCTATAAGGAGGAATATAAATAGGTTGCATATCTGGGAGAAGGTCAATACCGAAGTCTATTTCCCTTTCAGGAGGAATACATGGCAAATCATCTGGGAACACTTCTCGAAACTCATTTACAACGGGGACCGACCCAAGAATAGGGGTTTTAGAAGCTACATCCCTCATCATAACTAGATGGTAAATGCAACCCTTAGAAATCATCTTTGTAGCTTTAAGACAAAAGACAAATTGACCCTTAGGCATATAATTTCCCCCCTTCCACTATAGGATAGACTCATTTGGGAACTGAAACTTGACTATACGAGTTCTACAATTGATAAAAGCATAACAAGAGTGCAAGCAATACATACCAAAAATAACATTAAAATATAACATGTCAAGCTCTACCAAGTCAACAAGAGTAACTCTTGGGACAAGGAAATGAGACACTTTCTATAGACCCTTTTAGCCACATTAGAATCACAAACATGAGTAGAGACAAAAAAAGGTTCTAACAACACATCCAGAAGAACATCAAACCTCAAAGAGACATATGGCGTCACAAAAGGCAAAGTATCACCGGGATCAAGTAAAGCATATACATCAAGTTGGAAAACTTTCAACATACTGGTAACCACATCCGGAGAACCCTCTTGGTCACCACAAGAGTGGAGTGCATAAAGGCGGTTTTGCTTGGGAGCATTGGCATTCGAACAACTAGGATGAGCTTGTTTGCCCTCTCTTCCTTTAGCCGTAAGCATTGGGCAATCCCTCATAATATGATCACTTTTACCACAACTAAAACAACCATCAGTGTCGGCTAGGAACTTACCCTCGTGCTTCTTCCCACATTTAACACAAGTAGACCTAGGCAATGAAGATCCACCACTATTCCCTCCTTGAGGCTTAGGGTTAGAAACCTTATCTTTGTTGAACTCAGAAGCAGCATTGGAGGAACCTTGATCGGAAAACCCTTGTCGAAATCTAGGACGACCATGTCCATCAGACCTTGCATGTGAGAAATTTCCATCACCAGTCTTAGCCCTTTTTACCTCTCTAGACTTTTCCTTGAGTTTCTCCTATTCGATTTGTTGTGCATGCACCATTAGACAAGAGATGTCCATATCACCAATGAGAATTGTGGTTCGGCACTCTTTAACCACTATTTCAGACACACCCGAAATGAACTTACTCATCCTAGCCCTTAAATCTGCAACCATTGATGGAGAATATTTAGATAATTGAGTGAACTTTATAGCATGTTCTCTCACAATCAAACTTCCTTGTTGAAGATTAATAAACTCAAGCATATTGGTTTCCCTCATCTCAATGGGAGAGAACCTATCAAGAAAAAGGGCCTTAAACTTCTCCCAATCAAGAGGACCCAAATCTTCCGGTCTCCTTTCTTTCCATTGATTGTACCACACTTGAGCAACACCTTTCAATTGATAAGCGGCCAACTCCGCCTTTTCTACCGGCGTAACTCCCATGATCATTAAAACCCTGTAGACCTTATCAATAAAATCTGGAGGATGTTCCTCTACCCTAGAACCATGAAACTCCGGAGGATTTATCCTTGTGAAGTCGCTCACTCTTGAAGCCGTCGTTCCCACATTTGGGTTCACGGGAACCACAATCTCCTTATTGGCTTAGGCCGTCATGGCTTGAGCCAACAATTGGAAAGCAGCCCTAAACTTCACATTTGTAACTTGTTTGGCCAAAGGATCGACCGAAACTTAGGAAGCTTGGGGAGGACCCTCTTGTTCCACATTCTCCCTGACATTCCTTCTAGTATAAGCTCTTCGGGTAGCCATATCCTGAAAAAACATAGGATAAGCATTAGGAGAGAGACCTTATAGAGTTAAACTCTATCTTACGACTTAAGAGTAATGAAAGAAGTGAAGTTTCCTAATCATCTTACAGTCTCTCATTCATAAATGTGGCGCGCTTCACACTTATAAACAAGACTCTACTAGACGTGACTTATGAGACATCCTAGGACTAATATAAACCTTATGCTCTGATTACCAAGTTTGTCACGACCCAGGGGTACCCTCTAGATGTAACATGGTGTATAGAACCCCGAAGGACTCCATACAAGCCACTTAGTTCTCATAACATAAAGAGTAAAACAATTGTCAATGTCCAAACATTTTTATAAAAGAATAGCGGAAGTCTAATACACTTATCTAATTATAACCATCTAATATAGTAGAATGAAATTAGGCCTAGCCCATATATCATGTACAAAAAAAATACATGAAAGAAACTAAAAAAATGAAATCCGCTCTCGAAGCATGATGACTCACCAAGCTCGGGAAATCTCGAGAATCAGCACTAGCTACGAAACTTAGAAACTTGACTGCCAGACCCTACATTTGGGAATAATGTAGGCAAGAGTATGCTTTAGTACAAAACAACGTACCAAGTATAATAGCCATGCATGAAACATTTAAAACATGCTAAAAGGGACATTTCATTTCCTGACATGCAATTGACTAAGTAAAAACATGATATAAGAAGGTTAGAAAACATAAGTCATAAAACAAGGTCAATGCAAGATAATCATCTTTAAACCTTTTGAACACATATGAGACACTCCTTGAGTAACTGATACACTCAAATTACACTTCCCTAAAGAAGTATAAGCGGTCGTTATCAAATAAAGAACCCAACTTGTAGGTTGGGGTCGATCCCACGAAGAATATGGTTAAGACATAAACTTAACTCACGATTATATTTATTTAGTCAAACTATTTCCGAGACAAGTAAAAAGGGGTGGAGGTTTAGAAACAAATAGCTGATTGTTATTTAAGTAACAAGTGAGAAAGATTCAAACTTTGAGTTATCAATAAGAGAGAGAAACTAGGGTGTAGGCGTTCCCCATAAGCTCTTAACACGGTAATCCTAATAATAATAATCCTGTAGTGTGTGGAGTAGT
The DNA here is from genome assembly GCA_029582545.1 of Solanum lignicaule. NCBI lineage: Eukaryota > Viridiplantae > Streptophyta > Magnoliopsida > Solanales > Solanaceae > Solanum > Solanum lignicaule. The sequence goes on from JAJOOF010002561.1 coordinate 15,131, forward strand.
AGGGGAAGTCCTGGTGGGAGGTGGAATGTACTCGGCATCAGTATCCTAATCGATTAGCTTGAAGGAGAGAGCAAAAAATTTTGATTTTTCCTTTGCGGCATAAGTCGGAGCTTGCTTGGGAGCCATGGTACCTGTGGAAGTTTAGTTAGTACCAAAACAAGCAAATAAAACACTTGGAAGAATTTTAGAACAAGAAGCGAATCAAAACAAAAAAAAAAATAAAATTGAACAGTAGCTAAACTGTCGACCTACGGTCCATCGATGGAACGACAGACCGTGGGTCCCCTCTGTAGGTTAGAGTACCCAAAATTGGGCCTCCGATGTGGGAACCACGGGTGTTCAGAACGGTCCGTTGATGGAACGACGGACCGTAGTCAAGGCCGTGGTTTGACACTTAGCAAAACTTTTTTGTGCTTCTGGCCCACAGACTCGACCTACGGTCCGTAGATAGGGTCTTGTTAGTTAGTCTGTGCCAGGTTTCAGATGGTTCATTTCTTTCATTCCTTTTCTTTCAACAAATACAAACAAATTAGGCCTACACATGCATTTCAACAAGTAAGTTGGTAGTTAATCATCCATAGGGTTCCCATTTCACACAATTTTACAGATTATCACACCGAAACCTATGAACCCTATGTCAAAACTTCCAATTCGGCCTACTAACTTGAATTATTCGGTTTTAATTAACTACACATTCACATACCATCATACCAAGGGTGTTCTAGCATACAATTTAATATAAAAACAGAAAATTAATAACCCAAGGTTAAGTTCCAACTTTGTGACTTCATGATACAAACAATGAACAGTGAATTCAAAGTCAGGGTGAAGTCGTTTACCTTACAAGTAATAGAAGTGTGTGAGTGTGATGATGCCGGACTCCTTAGACCTTTGCTATCCCTTTGACACTAAACCCGGACTGTGGAATCTTTGGGGAATGAAGATGAGTGATTTGGGAGAGAAAAATGATGATTTGGGATTTGGGGAAGTGAATAGGGTCTTGATCTGTGGGATATTGTGATTAAATGGGAGTGATTGTGGGAGAGAAAAAGTTTAAAAATGGTTGGGAGGGAGTTTTGAACGTGGGGAATGAATTTAAAATGAAAGGTTTTATTTTATAAGGTGTCCATGTCGGGTCGGGCAAACCGTAGTTTTTGGACCCACGAGACCCTGTCTACGGTCCGTGGGTTGGACTACGGACCGTAGGTATGGTATGTAGGTGACTCTAACACTTAGAAAATTCAGAACACTTACCTGAGGTCTATGGATTCCATTCACGGTTCGTGGATGGACCAACATACCGTTGATGGGGTCCGTAGACCACTGCACAATTGTTTTTCTACAGATTGTGCCTTTTGTCCCTGCACATGTAGCAACCATTAGAACTTTATTTTTACATTTTTTGGACACTTTTTAGACGCGGACCCTATTATATATCTAGCCAACACTAATACAAAAATAAAACACCTATCTAAAGAGTTACAAAAATTAAAATAAAAGAAGAAAAGTCCTATTTCTAAAAGAAAAACTTATAGTTGGCTAGATTGAACATCTTGGGTTGCCTCCCAAGCAGCGCGTGATTTAATGTCGCGGCACAACTCAGACACCTTGATTACTCAAACTTCATCAAGATAGTAAGCCTCAATCACTTCTTGCACACTCTCTGATTTTCTTATGTAGACCTTGATATTTTGCCCATTTAGTTTGAACCTTGTTTTCTGTTTGTTCTCGAGCTCGACCGCTCCATGTGGAAATACTTGAGCGACTCGGAATGGCCCGGTCCACTTGGACTTGATCTTACCAGGAAACAACCGCAGCCTTGAGTTGAATAGAAGCACCAGATCTCCCACAACAAAATCACGCTTTTCAATCTTTTGATCATGATAATTCTACATCTTCTCCTTGTACGAGGCTGAACTTTCATATGCTTTTAGGAGAAACTCATCAAGCTCATTCATGTCATTCACTCTTTGACTCAATGCGGCTCCCCAATCCAAATTCAACTTCTTTAGCGCCCACATGGCCTTATGCTCTAGCTCTTCTGGCAAATGGCATGACTTCCCATATACAAGTTGGTAGGGGGACATACCTATGGGAATCTTGAATGCGGTGTGATAGGCCTATAGAGGATCATCAAGCCTCCTTGACCAATCTGTTATGTTGGCGTTCACATTCTTTGCAAGGATTTGCTTTATCTCTCTGTTTGATACTTCAACTTGCCCACTAGAATGCGGATGGTAAGGAGTGTCTACATTGTGACAGACTCTATATTTCTCTAGCTATGCCTTGAACAACTTATTACAAAAGTGGGAACCGCTATTGCTATCGCCCTAGGTGTACCAAATCTGGAGAAGATACACTTTTTCAGGAATGTGTTGACACTCTTACCCTCATTATATGAAAGCGCAATAGCTTCCACCCATTTCGACACATAATTAATCAACCGCAACAAGAATATGCTTCATCTCATGTGAACTCACAAATGGACCCATGAAGTCAAGGCCCCAAACATCAAACAATTCAATCACCACTATCTGATTCATAGGTAGCTCTTGCCTCTTTGAAATTCCTCCTTCTCTTTGGCAACAATCACAAGACTTGGCGAAATGATGAGCATATTTGTGGATGGTAGGCCAGTAATACCCACACTGCAAGATTTTATGCGCAATCCAAATACCATTATGTTTCCCACCAACAGGTGATGAATGACATACATCTAGTATACTCATCATCTCAACCTCAGGCACACATCGACGAATAATCCCATCACCACAAATACGAAACAAGTAAGGCTCATCCCAAAAGAACTTCTTCACATCGTGCATAAACATTTTCCTTTGATGCAATGACAAATCCGATGGCACCAAATCACCTGCCAAGTAGTTAGCAAAATCTGTGAACCAAGGAATAAGATCAGAAGAAGTAGCAAAAACCTGTTCATTTGGGAATGCATCATTAATTTCAGCCCCATGACCTAGCTTTAGCATAACTTCTTCCTCTAATCTGGACAAATGATCGGCAACTTGATTTTATGTCCCCTTTCTATCTTTTACCTCAAAATCAAACTCCTGCAGCAACAACACCCATCTAATCAACCTCGATTTTACATCCTTTTTAGCCATCAGATACCTCAATGTAGAATGGTCAGTATGTACTATGACGTTAGTACCAAGCAAGTAGGATCAAAATTTCTCGAATGCGAAAACCACAGCAAGGAGTTCCTGTTTAGTCACCGTATAGTTCTTTTGAGCCACATTCAGCACTTTACTGGCATAATAGATCGGATGAAGAATCTTCTCTCGCCTCTGTCCCAATACTACACCAACCTCCACTCCACTCGCATCAGACATCACTTCAAAAGGTTGCCCCCAATCTGATGAAATAATGATAGGTGCGGAAACTAGCTTTGCTTTCAACTTTCCAAATGCTCTCAGAAAAGCATCAACAAAATCAAACTTGCACTCCTTTTTGAGCAATTTGCACAATGGGTGTGCAAGTTTGGAGAAATCCTTGATAATCCTTGATTCCCAAGAAAACTTCTAACACTTTTAATAGAGATAGGTGGTTGAAGCTTTTCTATTACCTCAACTTTAGATCTATCAACCTCAATACCCTTCTCAGAAATCCAATGACCCTGAACTATCCCCTCTTTCACCATGAAGTGATACTTTTCCCAATTGAGCACAAGATTGCACTCTTCACACCATTTCAGTACCTCGACCAAATACATCAAAAAACCATCAAATGAGTTACCTACCATAGAGAAGTCATCCATAAATACCTCAATAGTGTCCACCATATCTGAAAATATCAACATCAGGCAACGCTGGAAGGTCGCTGGAGCATTACACAACCCAAATGGCATCATTTTGAAGGGGAAAGTCCCATGAGGGCAAGTGAATATGGTCTTCTCTTGGTCCTCTAGATCCGTGGAGATCTGATTGTTGCCCGAATAACCATCAAGAAAGCCATACCAACCCTTACCAGCAAGGCAATCCAGCATATGATCCATGAACGACATAGGGAAGTGATCCTTTTCTGTCAATCATTCAATTTGCGGTAGTCCATGCATACTCTCCATCAAGTCACTGGCCATATCGGAATAAGCTCGTTTTTCACATTAGGAACCACAGTAATCCCATATTTCTTAGGTACACACTAAACATGACACACCCAACTACTATCTGTGATGGGTTATATGACTCCAACATCCAACCATTTGATGATCTCCTTTTTCACTACCTCTTGCATAGGCGGATTTAGTCTCCTTTGGTGCTCGATACTAGGCTTGTTGTCCTACATGAGTTGGATTTTATGAGAACAAATGCCAGGAGGAATCCCAATAATGTCCGCAATAGTCCATCCAATCGCTCGCTTGAACCTCTTCAACACAGAAACCAATGCCTCAACTTGTACCTCACTCAAATTGGCCGCAATGTTGACCGGTAAAGTACCATCTCTCCCCAAGAATACATACCTCAAATGCGATGGTAGAGCCTTGAGCTCCAATTTTGGAGCCTCTTCAACAAATGATTTTGTGGGTGGAGACTCACGATTCTTTATATCTAGCTCCAATTTCTTTTATTTGGAATGAAATTGGATATCAAGTGCGGCAACTAATTCATCATAGTCTTCAATACCATCACCCTCAAAATTCATCATTACCGCTGCCAGTGCATCAACACCCAACCTCTCTTCAATAGACACATCAGAACGTCGCTCCATAATATGATTCACTACTGATACTGACTTGAGATTGTTTCCCTGCTTTATAGACCTACAAATATTGAAAGTTACCTCTTCATTGTTCAATCATAACTTCATCTGCCCTCTCTCCATATAGACTAAGGCACGTCTAGTAGCAAGGAATAGTCTTTCTAGGATGATGAGAACCTCAAAATCAACCTCACAATCAAGTGTCACAAAATCTACTGAAAAAATTAACGACTCCACGTTCACAAGGACATCTTGGAGAACACCAATGGGCTTCTTCATAGTTCTATCAGCTATGATTAGTCGCATCGCAGTCAGTTTTAGAGCCCCTAAATCCAACTTCTTGTTGATAGATAATGGCATCAAATTAATGCTAGCACCTAAATCACATAGCCTTCACAAAATGCAACAACCCAACGGTACAAGGAATAGTGAAAGCACCAGGATCCTCTTTCTTCTACACAAGTGACCTAGTAACAATAGCACTGCAATGTTGCAACCTCTCATCATTATCAAATCTAACAGCCCTCTTTTTGGTCACAAAATCCTTCATAAACTTCACATACCCAAGCATTTTCTCCAAATCCTCTATCAACGGAACATTGATGGAAAGCTATTTCAACATAGTAATGAGCCTGCGGTATTTTCTTTCTTCAGTCTTTTTCACCAATCTCTGTGGGAATGGCGGTGGAGGTCTAGGCATGGGAACAACTTTTTGGGTCACCTCTGCTTCCTTCTCTGTAGCATTCTTAGACTCTCCAGTAACCTCAATCTCATCATCATCTCTTTCTACCACAACTTCAACCTCGGATGGCATCGAGGGATCAATGGTATGTTTACCTCCTTGTGTAGTGACTGACATACAATGCCCATCATTCTTCGAATTCTGGATTATGTCGCTAGGAAGTGTGTCAAGCTGATGTGGGTTCATAGTAGTTGACAACTAATTAAACTACTGCTCAAGTTGCTTTATCGACACTGCATGGGCATCAACTTTTTGACCGATTCCAGAAAAGTCATTCCATATCTCTTTCACATTCTCATTAGTTGTATCAAACCTCTTCATAATCTTCTGTATCATAGCCTCAATCCATGACATACTACCCCCCAACTTCTCTATTGCAAGATTTCTGATTTGTAGGTGGAACATAAGGCTCAACTCTGTCATTTCTGTTGCCATAGTTGTTCCGGTTGTAGTTGTTGTCGCGATTGTAGTTCCCATATCGGACATTGTTACCCTCTCGATTGTAGTTACCATAGTTCTGACCTTGGTTTCCTTGACCCTGGTACCAATTATCCTAGTTAGAACCTTGGGCGTTGGCTCGGAAACCCGCAGTCTGATCATTCACCAAACAAGAATCCTTCTCATAGTAGTATTCCTCAACTAGTGGTGGTGGAGTTCTAGTTAAGTAGTTTACCGCATTCACCTTTTCTGTACCTCCGCTCACATGCTTTAACACCAACCTAAGTTCTGTCCTCATCTAAGCCATCTCCTAACGAATGTCATCGGCAGATTGACTAGCTGCAGCTTCAACTGCAAAAGTGTTTCTTCTAATGTCTTACTTTCTAGTGGTCCATGCTTTATTATTCCAGGAAATCTTTTGCAATTTCTGAGTGATCTACTCAAAAGCACACTCACCATATGATCCTCTAGCAATAGTATCCAGTACAAGCTTACCATTGTCATCCTGACCTCTGTATAAGTACTCCTTCAGTGACTCATCATCAATGTGCTGATTTGGAGCAATTCTTATGAATGCAGTGAACCTATCTCATGAACTGCTCACAGACTCTCCAGGTAGTGCTACAAAGTTGTTCAGTTTTTCCTTGTGATTCAGCTTGTTGGACAACGAAAAATACTTTGCCATGAACACCTTGTGCAATTGGTCCTATGTACAAATCAAGTTGTACGAAAGCTCAAAAAACCACACCGCAGAATCTCCGGTCAATGATAGAGGGAACAATCTCAACCCTATGAAATTTATGTCCAAATTTGGTCTTCCCACACAACTCTTCCAGACACTTCTCAACTTGGCCATATGCCTATGCAGATCTTCCGAAGCTATACTAGAAAACAACACCCTTGTTGTAAGCATCTTCATTAGGTTGTTAGTCACCACAAATGTATACCCCAGAGGTAGAGGAGGGAGAATAATAGGTCCTTATGATTCAACTGTATTGAAGTCGGCCCTTTAATTATCACGCAACCTCGATTTTGACGGATTATGTACCCTTAATGCATCTCCGAGTAGATTACCCCCCAGGAACCTAAGCATTCTCATTATTCACTCCATCCTCAAGCTCCTCTATGACTGGATTATTATTACCCCCTTGATTTGCCATTCTTCGCAAAGTCTTGCTTAGTTTAGGGTTGTATGGGGTCAATGGTTCCCCTTAACTCTGTGTACTTGGTATACAATAGAGTAAAAACCTATAGAAAACAAAAAAAAAATAGAAAAAGTAAAATCAGTAAATAATTGACTAAAGTTCAATAATGTAGTTAAACTTAATCCAAAAGGCTTATTCCACAGCAGCGGCGCCAAAATTTGATACGCTCAAATTACACTTCACTAAAGAAGTATAAGTGTCGTCGTCTAATGAAAAACCCAACTTGTAGGTTAGGTTCGAACCCACGAGGAATATGGTTCAGAATTAAACCTAACTCACGTTTATATTTGTTTGGTCAAACTATTTTTGAGACAAGTAAAAAAAAAGGGGGGAGGGGGGGTTAGAAACAAATTACTAATTTTTGTTTAACTAACAAGTGAGCAAGATTCAAACTTTGAGTTATCAATATGAGAGAGAAACTAGGGTGTCTGTTTTCCCCATAAGGGCTTAGCGCGGTAATCCTAGTAATAGTAATCCTTTACTAGTGTTTTACATGCAAAGTTGGTAAGATAGGTATCCCGAAGTGATTGGTCCTCCAAATATGGAGTTTCACCCCGCACCTTGGTCCGGCTACGTGTGTATATTTTACTAACCCTTACCTTTACCTTAGATTATACATCACATCAATGTATGTCTTAGTTTCCAACCTCGCACCAATTAACATTAGACTATTAGATTGTATCCCACTAAATCTCTGTTGATAATTATTTTCTCATTAACTACCTCCTTGGTCCGGCAAGTAGCAACAAGGCGAGTTCTAACGTGTGCACTCGCTAAAAGGACTTCTAAGCGAAAGAATTACCAATACATGCATAAACAGTATTCAAGAAATACTTAATTATTATTCATACCTTGTTTATTTCTCATTGTTCCCACAACCCAAGTTGTGGATTTAGCTACTCGTGCTTGAAAGAACACAATTCATGTTTTGATAAAGAGAATTCATGAACTTACGTTTAGAGTAGAAGAAACCCGAAATCTCTATTTGAATTTCTAAGCAAAAATCTTATAAACCAAAATCCAGAAATCAAATTGCTAAAGTTGCAAGTTAATTCCCAAAGAATGTATCAAGAACTAAAAGTAAACAATAATGTCCAACCCCCCAAAATGAGGTTTGCATACCTATTTATATAAAAACATGTCCTAAACAAAATGGAAACAAATTAAGGAAATAATCTTCTGCGATGCGGCTTTGATCGACGACTCGACCTACGAACTGTGGGTTGACATATGGTCCTTAGGTCCCCTCCGTTGGTCAACACTTAGAACTTTTTCAGGAGAGGCTGGAACCTTCACTCTCAGATCAGCAATGACGGACGTGTAGGATGGACCGTAGACCTATGGTCCGTGGGTCCTCTTTCATGGCTCCACACTTAATATTTTCATCAAGTACTGGAACTTCAACTTTCTGAACACATTCGACGGATGTGCAGGACAGCCCGTGGGTTGACCTACGGTCCGTGGATCACTTCGTAGTTCCACACTTGATCAGAATTACCTGATGCTCCTATCTACGCCTACCCATTGACTAACCGTCACAGGACCTACGGTCCTTAGGTCACTCCGTGGGTCACCACTTCTACAGAATTTCAGTTCTCATCTCACTCAACCGCGTTAAAGCCTATTTCCTACAAACATAACACATAAAACATTATTTCCAATATGAAATGACACTAGACACACCCAACTCTTAAGTGAAATGCATCAAATATACCATAAACTCACGGTATATCAGTAACCTTAGTTCACTTTTAATCTTGTTGTGTGGAATTAGCCTTAATCGACATACAAACCATGTGAGCTATTACATGATCCCTTTGTATCTCCTATATCGAAAAGGATTGTTCTACTTACCTAAGGTATACCCATTAACTTCTAGCTTAAGTGGATCCACTAACTAATCAACCTATGGGGGCACCTAGTTTAAGGGATAAGGAGATTACTACTAGAAACCCGACCTCTACTAATGAGAGATCTTCCATCTCAAGAGATTGTTTCTAGAAACCCGACCTCTACTAACGGGAGAGCTTCCATTTCATGTCAATATCCTCTCGGTGCTAAGCATACATTCCACAAAATATTATTCTCTTACTTATTCTCACCATCCATGCAAAGTTTTCCTTGGACAACCAATCCAAGCTAAATTCATTAGGATAGCTCTTACTCTTTGATTCAATTAGGCGAGAACGCCTTTCAACCTAAGAATCCTTTCTATGTGAGAAAACCTTTCACATCATGCTAGTATGGGTTTATGATATTAGCCTTTCAACAACACAACAACAACATCAGCATTGATACTTTACTCTTAAAGCACTCTTAAAACATTTTCATAGATTTCGTAAGAAAATGCAAAATTCCATAATTTACCTCTTGAGGTCAATACCTACTTTCAATCTTCAATACATAGAAAACATAGGTTAGATATGAATTTTATCATAATTTTATGTAAAACTTGCAATACAAGCTTAATTTCAGAAAACTCTTTCTTCTAGATCAAAACTCCACATCATATGATTTATAACTTTGAAAACATGGGAATTGCATGGGTTCATAGGGGAAAACATCATAAAACCATGTTAATTCATCAATTCATGCATAATAAAACGTCATACAATCATTTAGATCAATAATCAAGAGAACCCATGGTAATTGAAGAAAACCCTAGCTAATTGAGGAATTCTACCTTTTGAAATTGAGGAATTTGGGAACTCCATGGGTGGAAGGAATCCATGGATTAATACTATCATACCTTGAATCAAAATGCTAGCCCTCTATGGAGGAATTGAGACCTTAGCTTGAAACCCTAGGTGAATTCTTCTTTTTCTTCAAGTTCTAGAGAGAATATTTGAGGGAAGAGCTTGGGGATTTCTTTTGGGATTTTGAGAGAATGAGTGAATTTAGGGGTTTAAAGTACTTATATAGGTGTCCTAGACTTAGGAAAAATGACACCACTTTGATTTATTTAAAATTGGAAAAGACCCATGTGCCCCTAAAATAACTGCCAGCTACTAACCCACGAGACCCCACTGACGGGCCGTGGTTAGGACAATGGACCCTCCTGCACAACCTTCGATGGTGGTCGGAAACTATTTTCTGAGGGCTTGACCTACAGACCCTGGACCATGGACCGTGGTCTGACCCACGGTCCATTGGTCAGGCCGTCGTTCTGGACCCTCAAGCCACCTTCAAGAAGGCCATTCATGGACCACACCTATGGTTCGTGGTCCCTTCCACGGGTCGTGGGTGGCCAACGTAGTTTGGCACCTAAAACTTTTCATAAAGTTGTTATGTTGGCCTCTTTCGAATCTGGTGTGTTACAGTAGATGCACCGAAACAAAGTCATTAGGCAATTCAAGTTCATTAGTAACTTTACCAATGCGCCTCAAAATCTGATATAGGCCCACATAACAGGGACTAGGCTTCCCTTTCTTTTCAAATATTACACCCTGCATAGGTGAAATTCTTAAATTGACCCACTCACTCACATCAAACTCAAGGTCTCATCTTCTAACATCAGCATAAAACTTTTGCCGACTTTGAGTTATTTTCAACCTTTCTATAATAAGCCGAACATTCTTCATAGCCTCATGTACTGACTCAGGACCAATCAATGAAACTTCACCCACTTCAAACCAACCAATAGGAGATCTACACCTCCTACCATATAGAGCTTCAAATGGAGGCATACCCACCTGTATTGATACCTATTATTATATGCAAATTCAATCAAAGGCAAGTCATCATTCCAATTACCCTTGAAGTCAATCACATAGCTCTCAATATATCTGCCAATGTTTGGATAATACGCTCCACTTGCCCATGGATTTGAGGATGGAAGGTCGTACTAAGCTTAACATAAGTACCAAGCCCTTTTTCGAAAGATTTTGAAAACTGAGAAGTGAATGGGGTACCACGATCGGAGATAATGGATAAGATCACTCCATGCAACCTAACAATTTCCCTCAAATAAAACTTAGCATAGTCCTCCGCTAAATAAGAAACCTTGACGGGAGTGAAATGAGCCAATTTCGTCATTTGATCTACTATTATCCAAATTGAGTCATGTTGTCACCGTGTGGGGAGTAAACAAACAATGAAGTCAATATTCAAATCTTCCCAGTTCCAAGTAGGAATACTGATATCTTGGGACAAACCTCCCGAATTTTGATGCTCAACTTTCACTTGTAGATAGTTAGGACACTTAGCCACAAATTCAGCAATATTCTTCTTCATCCCATTCCACAAATAGACCTCTCTCAAGTCACAGTATATATTGATGGCCCTCGGGTGAATGGAATATCGAGAAATATGGTCTTCTAATAAGATATGCTCTCTCAAGTCATCTACATCGGGAACACACAAACAACCTTGATATAAAAAAACTCCATCTCCCCTTAGGAGAAAGCCTCAACTAACTTCTTAAGCACCGCTTCATTCAATTCAATCAAGATCGGGTCTAGAGCATGCTTGTCTTTCACATCTGCCAAAAAGATTATTCTGAACCATTGTGAACCATAAAACCACATTTGGTGTAGTCAACCAATCAAACATCCAATTGAGAGAATCTATGAACATCTCGAACCAACTCTTTCTTATCATCCTCAACATGAGCAATACTACCCATTGATAACCGACTTAGAGAATCCATCACCACATTTTCTTCGGCAAGGTGATAGAGAACAATCATATCATAATTCTTTAGTAACTCAAGCCACCTTCTTTGGCGTAGATTTAGATCTTTCTTTTTAAACACATATTGCAAACTTTTGTGGTCGGTAAAAATATTGACATGAACACTATATAAGTAATGTCTCCAAATCTTTAAAGCAAGCACAACTTCCACTAGTTCTAAATCATGGGTTGTATAGTTCTTTTCGTGCACCTTAAGTTGCGTTGAGGCATTGTCAATGACTTTCCCATTTTGCATAAGGACACATCCTAACCCAATTCATGAAGAATCACAATAAACCACAAACCCATCAGTTCCTTCCGGTAGACTCAACACTAGAGCGGAAGTAAGTCTACCTTTCAATTCTTGGAAACTCTTCTCGCATTCTTTCGACCATATGAACTTAACCTTCTTTTGGGTCAATGTTGTTAATGGAGAGGCACTCGAAGAAAAACCTTCCACAAATCTTCTACAGTAACTAACCAACCCCAAGAAAGTTCTAATATCAGAAAGGGATAAAGGTCTAGGCTAACTCTTAACCGTATCCATCTTCTTACAATCTACCTCATTACCCTTACCAGAAATAATGTGACCAAGAAAAGCCACAAACTTTAACCAAAACTCATATTTACTAAACTTTGCGAAGAGTTGTTGGTCCTTGAGGAGTTGCAACACATCCTTAAATGATCGGTATGCTCATCTTCACTCTTTAAATAGATCAATATATCATCAATGAACATAATCAAAACATGTCGAGGTACTATCTAAATATTGTATTCATCAAATCCAAAAATGCGGTCAGAGTATTAGTCAAGCCAAACGACATTACTAAAAACTCATAATGACCAAACCGAGTTCAAAATTTGTCTTCAGTGTGTCATCCTCCATAACCCTCAATTGGTGGTAACCCGACTGGAGGACAATCTTAGAGAAGTAACTCGCTCTGGTAGTTGGTCAAACATATTATATATCCTTGAATGAGGATATTTTTTCTAAACTGTAACCTTGTTCAATTGCCGATAGTCAATACACACACATACTGAACCATATTTCTTTTGAACAAACAACACTGGAGCACCTCATGGAGAGATACTCGGTCGGATGAAACCCTCATAAAACAAATATTTTAATTGCTCCTTTAATTCTTTAAATTTTGCTGGAGCCATTCGTTAAGGAGGAACATAGATAGGTTTCATATCTGGGAGAAGGTCAATATCGAAGTCAATTTCCCTTTCGGAAGGAACACGTGGTAGATCATCAGGAAACACTTTTGGAAACTCATTGACAACGGGGAGCGAATCAAGATTAGGGGTTTCAAAATCGATATCCCTAACCTGAACAAAATGGTACATACAACCCTTAGAAATAATCTTCCTAGCCTTAAGACAACATACAAACTGACTCTTAGGCATATACTATCCCCCTTTCCACTCTACGAAGGGTTTATTTGGAAACTGAAACTTGACCAACCGGGTTCTACAATCAATAGAAGCATAACAAGAATGAAACCAATCCATACCAAGATTAACATCAAAGTCTAGCATATCAAGCTCTACAAGATCAACATGAGTGACTCTATGGGATAAGGAGACATGACACGTTCTATAGACTCTCTTAGCCACAATAGATTTACCAACCGGAGTAGAGATAGAAAAATGGTCTAACAACACATTCGGAAGAATATCAAACCTCATAGCCACATATGGCGTCACAAAAGACAAGGTAGCATTGGGATCAAGTAAGGCATAAACATCAAGATGAAAGACTTTCAAAATACCGGTAACCACATCGGGAGAACCCTCTTGCTCATGACGAGTCTGAAGTGCATAGAATTGCTTTAGAGCACTTGAACCCAAACAACTAGGTAGAGCTTGCCTACCTTCTCTTCATTTATCCGCAAGCGATGGACAATCCCTTGTTTTATCGCAACTTTTACCACAACCGAAGCAACCATGTGTGACGACTAAGCATTTACCCTCATGCTTCGTTTCACACTTAACCCATGTAAATAATGAAGATCTACCTTCATTCCCTCCAAGAGGCTTAGGGTTATACACTTTGTCTTTGTTGAACTTATGAGGAGAATTGGAGGAACCTTGGCCGTAAAACCTTTTTCAGAATTTAGAATGACCATGTCTATCGGACCTTGAATGTGAGAAGTTACCATTACCGGTCCTTGCCTTTTTTGTCTCTCTAGATCTTTCCCTAAGTTTTTCCTCTTTTATTTATTGAGAATGGACCGTAAGACAAGAAATGTCCATATTGTTGATAAGTATGGCGGTACGACATTCCTTCACCACCATCATTGAGACGCCCAAAAGAAAATTACCCATTCTTGCCTAGGGTCGGCAACCATTGTAGGAGCATATCAAGATAATCGTGTGAAATTCAAAGCATATTCCTTCACACTCATGTTTCCTTGACGAAGATTGATGAATTCAAGTACCTTTTCCTCCCTCATCTAAAGGGGAAAGAACCTATAAATAAAATCAACCTTAAAATTTTCCCAATCACGAGGACCTGCATCAACCACCCTCTCTTTCTTCCATTGGTTGAACAAAACTCTAGCAACACCCTTGAGTTGATAAGTGACCAATTCCACATTTTTCACAGTGTCACTCCCATGATCATCAATACCTTATACACTTCATCTATGAACTATTGAGGATCTTCCTTAACCTTGGAACGATGAAACACTGGGGGATTCATTATATTGAAGTCTGATACTTTACATGCCGTCATACCCACATTTGGGTTCACGGGGACCACAACCTCCCTATTGGATTGTGCCGTCATGGCTTGATCCAATACTTAAAAAATAGCCCTAAACTCTACATTAGTCACCTGCTCAGCCAAATGGTCGACCCGAACATGAGGATCTTTAGGAGGCACTTCTCGTGCCATATTCTCATTCACATTTCTCCTAACATAATCTCTTCGAGGGGCCATATCCAGTAAAGCATCGCGATTAGGAGAAAGTACATATAGAGTTACACTCTATCGCATAACTAAGAGTTATCAAAGAAGTGGAGTTTCCTAATCATCTTATAGCTTCTTATTCATAAATGTGGTGCTCTTCATACTCCTGAACAAGACTCTACTCGACGTGGCTTATGAGACATCCTAGGACATTTCTAAACCTTATGCTCTGAATACCAACTTTATCAAGATATGTATGGGTTGCTTAGCAAATGATGAGAATGATGTTGCACCAATTGATGTCATAATATCTATTGCGATTTCATAAATTCAGTTTATATCAAAAAGGGTCATGATACGATTACTATAAACTTTATCGATGCTTACTTGGTTAGAGTTATAGAGTGTATTACTTCGGTTATCAACTTGATCTATGAAATAATACATATCACTTGGGCTAGAGATTAGACTAATTTGATAATTTTTTGCAATTATTCAATGGGTAGAAATGTGTGGGCTATTTGGGTACGATCTTCTTGAAAGGAGTGATGTAATCTAGTGGTAGTGTCACGACCAAAAGTACACCCTAGACGTCACATGACATATAGGAACCCAAGAGGCCATACACAAGACACTTAGCATACATCATACAAGATAATATAATTAAAGAGTTCAACAGACAATTTATATCATAAAAGGTTTGACAAGAAAATGAAGCGGTAAATCTAACATAGTCTCAAATTCATCTAGTACATCAAGAGTGATTGGGACATAACGCATGCATCACATAAAATAGGAAAAAATAAAGATAATAAGTAATAAAGGGATCGGTCCTCGGAACATGAGAACTCACCAATATTTAAATCTACTAATGTGATCACTATCCACGAAGATGCGCTATAGGAGCGTCAGACTCTACATTACTGAAATAATGTAGGCTAGAGTTTGCGTTATTACAAAGAATGCACCAAGTATGATAGCAATGTATAAAAGATATGAAATCATGAGATAAAATGGTTAGAAAACATAAATTATAAAACATAGTCAATGCCAGCTAAAATCTTCAAAACACTTGTGCGATACTTCTAGAAGTAACCTTAGTTTATTATTATGGAGATTAACCTTTAATCGACATAGTTGCCATGTGAGCTATCACATGGAATCTGGTGTCTACCCCATACCAAAAAGGGGTGTGCTACTTGCCAAGGTAAGGACCATGAACTTCTAGCTTACGTGGATCCACTAGCTAATATCTATCTAAGACCATCAGCCTATGGGGGCACATAGGTATGGAATAAGGAAATTGTTCCTAGAAACCTGACCTCAAGCTACGGAAGAGCTTCTATCTCAATATCCTCTCGGTACTAAACGTAAATCCCACAGAATAGTCATTAGTCATAACTTATCTTATCATTAAGAGGCATGGGTAATCCCTGCTTGCCTTATCATCCCTGGAAGGCACATCAAATAGCCAATCCCAACTAGGTTTCATTAGAATAGCTCATAAATCTTGATACAAACTTTAGTTGCGAAAACCTTTAAACTCTAAGAATCCTTTATGTGAGAAAACCCTTTCACATTCATATTTTAAGTAGTATGTGAGAAAACATTTCACAATAACAACAACACAATTGGTGCTTTACTCTCAAAGCAACTTAAATCATTTTTCATCAATTTCATAAACAACATGCATATCTTCATAAATTCATCTTTCATAGTTCAAAACTCACATCATAATATCAATTTCTAGAAATCATAGGTCATGCATGGGTTCATGGGGGATTCAACTTAAAACATTTAATTTCTTCAATTCATGAATAAGAAGACATAAAACAATCGATTGGATCAACATTGAATTGAACCCATGACAATTGAATAAAACCCTAACTTGATTGGGGAATTTATCTTTACAAAATTGGAGGTTTTAGGAACCCTATGGAGGAAAGATCTCCATAGGTGAAGACTATCATACCTTGGATTTAAAATCCCTCAAGAAAATGATGAATTTGGAGACTTAATGTTGAAACCCTAGTCTTCTTCTTCAAGCTTTAGAGATAGAAATATTTAGGGAAGAACTTTGATCAACTTTGAGAATTTTAGAAGAATGAATTGAATTGGGTTATTTTGGGGGTAAAAATGTTTATATAGGGCCTAGGGTAGAAGGTAAAACAACATAATATTGAGTCAAAACAATTGGGAAAAGACCAACATGAACTTGACCTAAAGCTGATGAAGTGCCTCTCATGAGGGGCTTCACGGGTTGTCTAGATCATCACAGTTGTCAAGTGGGTCGTGATGATGCCCTGCCCGACATGTGTTCAATAATTTGGTCATAACTTTATACTCTAGGATCGTAATTAGAAAAACTTAGGAGCGTTGGAAAGAGGACTCAAATATCTTTAATTTGATAGGCTATGGGCCACCAAATTCATCTTTTGCTCAAAGGTATTATCCTTTGAAGTTGACCCTATATTATAAGTCTGCCAAGTCTATTTCATGGACAACTTCACGAAATGTCTAGACGTCCATAGTACTTACAGTGACCTTCGATGGAACCCTACTGACGGGGTGACTTGTACGGCCCACTTGATGGGCTGTCCTAGTCACCACGGGCCATTTAGGCCACCGTCCAGGTGACCTCTACCCAGAGCAGTCCTGGATGGATTTCACCAGCTCTTTAACAGGTACTGGACACCTACACAACCCATATAGGGCACTGTGAAGGGTCCTTGGTCCATTTTGGGTTCATGTACTTGCCCATTTTGCTCTTTCAAGCCCCTTTTAAATCTGAGGTGTAATAGGTGGATCTAACGGGACTTTCACAGTGTGGTACTTATGGTATATGGAAATAAATACGTCAATTTTTAAGTGTGAATACTAACTACTTAAGTATTTATTAGTTGTGTCACATGTTCATATAATGTGATTCGGTGTTGCATTCACATTTGAGAAACTAACTCATTTGTTACTACAGATGCTTGGGTTAAGCACTATTCTTAAGGAACCTTTTATTGGTGGATCTTTGGTACAGTATTAATACATTTATGTTGTGAAGTGTATCTCAAGGATTCTTAATGAGTACAAGTGATTTCATTGTAAGCTCCAAAAGGAGTGGATCAATATCGGAATGGCAAAATTATGGATAAAAGAAGTCCCAGTGAGTATACTTGTGTGAAGGTAATTAAAGTTTTTAGTAAGAAAGTGTGTATAAATTTGGTTAGTCTTTTGGATTTTGTTGGTATACCTAAATTTAAGGTGTTATGTCGATGATAAGGTTGACTTCAATATGATGCAAATAGCTACTGAGCATACCGGTAATAAGATTTTGCGATGGATTATTACTAGGATTCAGTCATATGATACGGATTTTTTATTAAATGGATTTGGTATGTTAAAAATGACTTGCAAGTATCTAAAGTTATGGTTTGCTACTATTTGGTGAGTAACGTTGTCGTACGGAAAGTTGTAGGATATGTTCGGGAACTCCTCGAATAGAATTGAAAGGATCTAGATTCATAATGAAAGAATTAGCAGATGTGTTTTAGCCTTGGGAAAGAGGCGAGAGCAAGGATATTGACTCTGATCTCAAAGGGCAGAGCTGTTTCTTTAGAGAGTTAAGAATGCGGTTCGGAGATACGTGATTCCATCGGGTTCACTCTTGTTATGGTAATAGTGCCACATATTCATCATAAGAGTTAAAAACTATTGGGTAATATTTGAGAAAGAAGGCTACAAATGTTCAGTTCAAGAGTAGTGATAAGTTCTTCTGTGGTTTTGAGTTTGGTAACAATTACTATTAAAATTTTAATGAAGGATATGATAAGTTTGATGAACAAGCGATCAACAATAAGTTAAGATTTGTGGTTCCATGAATCTTCAAGGTATGAGTTGATGTTGATTAATAAGAGCTTTTATTTTCATGATTGAAAAAAAACTAAGTTTTCATTGCAAGTCTACATTTGTGATAGTGGGTTTTGTCATGGTATGAATTGGTGAGGTAATAAATTATCTATCGTATTGGGTATTGGGCATTTGGAAGGAATTGTGCCTGTTTTGGGTCGTAAAGATTATTATTTTTTATTCTTAAAGGACCTAGTAAGAGTTTCACTTGAAGTTTTATTTTAGAGTAAGAGGTAAAATATCATGTGTTGTCGGTCATATGATATGATTGGTAAGAGAGTTAGCGAAAGGAGCAAGAATCAAGTATATTGAAGAGTTCAATATGTTTAATATTTACGTCATAGAAGGAATCTAAGAAATGTGAAGGAATAAGTCATCTCGTATAGATCCTAGGTTCGAATTTGAAAGTTCTAGGGATTTTCACCTTTGAGTTTAGAAATAACTTTGTAAGGTGGACTGATTCGGTATAGACCTATTAGGGATTTATGAGCAACTTTTATAAAGATTAGATTTGGTTTAGGTGACGAACAATAATGCATTAAAGATTCTGTGTGTTTATGTAGGGTTAGGTTTTTCAATTATTATGGGAAACGACATAAATTCCCCCCTGAACTTATATCGAAAAGTCACTTACACGCTTGAACTATCATGATGATCTATAACATACCTTTACTATTCAAAAGTGAATTTAATACCACACTGAGTCTTGTAACACCATTCTCACAGGGTGTGGTGCAATACACTCGCCGCCACATCAGCACTACATCAGCGCCATGTCATATATTATGATTTTTTTATAATTTTTTTGTTTTGTTTTCTTTATTAATTACTTTTCTTTTTGTTAACAATATTTTACACTAATTAATTATTAAAATTCTCTAATAATTATACCTTTTTCATCACAAAATCTTACCCACTACATTTTTTATCTCACGGAAAAAATCATATCCAGCCTACCTTATTCACTATTGATTCTTTGTTCTTCACCAACACAATATCACATTCAATTCTCCTTCTTCTTCGCCACCCACCACTATATATCACCATCACCATTTCTAATACAATATTTTTCTTCTTCGCCATCTTCAATTTCCACTATTTGTTTTTTCAAAATCGTTATCCAACGCCACCACACTCATAAAGTTGTCATCTTAATTCACCAATTTAAAAAATTGATTAATCTTCTTCACCACCTTCAATTTCCTCTCTTTTTTTCACCCATTACCTAGAACCACCATACCTATAAAGCTACAATTACAACCAAACACAAAAATTGATTAACAACCCAAATTTCTTTAACAAAGTCAAAAAATAGAAAAGATAGAAACAATAAACCAAAATCAACTTAACATAACTTAAGGATTTGTTTATTTAGGTTAATCCAAAATTCTTTTTAGATTCTTCCTTCAGTAAAAATAATCACAAAATATAATTATTCACTAAAAAATCTATGACTCAAGGTGGAAATGGTGGTGAAACTGGTTCCTCCAATGCTCATGCTCCTAATTTCAACAAGGAAATGGTTTTTAACCTTAAGCCTCAAGGTGGAAATGGTGGTGAAACTGGTTCTTTGGTTCCCGTATGCCAAAAGTGTGGCAAGAGTCATCCGGGAAAATGATTGATGGATACGGATAATTGCTTTTGTTGTGGCAAGAGTGGTCACCGCTTGATGGATTTTCCATCTATGAAAATATGGTAGACAAGTCCTCCTAATGGTTTGGGTCCAAGTGTTCCAAAGCAACACCGGTACTATGAACTTTAAACTCGTAAAGATCAAGAGACCTTTCCCGATATGTTTACGAGTATGTTGAAAGTTTTTCATCTTGATGTTTATTATTTGCTTGATCCTGGTTCTACCTTGTCTTTTGACGCCATATGTGGCTATGAGGTTTGATGTTCTTCCAAATGTGTTGATATACCCTTTTTCCATCTCTACTCCTATTGGTGAATCTATTGTGGCTAAGAGAGTCTAAAGAAATTGTCCTGTCTCCTTATCCCATACAGTAACTCATGTTAATCTTGTAGAGCTTGATATGTTAGATTTCGATGTTATTCTTGGTATGGACTGGGTCCATTCTTTTTATGATTCTATTGATTATAGGACTCGGATGGTCAAGTTTCAATTTCCTAATGAGCCCGTCCTAGAGTGGAAAGGGGGAAATTCTATATCTAAGAGTTAGTTTGTTTCCTGTCTTAAAGCTAGAAAGTTGATTTCTAAGGGTTGCATATACAATCTTTTTCGGGTTAGGGATATGAATTCTGAAACCGTTATCTTTGAGTCAGTCCCCATTATTAATGAGTTTGTGGAAGTGTTTCCCGATGATTTCCCCGGTTTTCCTCCCAAAAGGGAAATAGTATTTGGTATTGAGCTTCACCCCGACACACAACCTTGCTCTATCCCTAATTATCATATGATGTCGGAAGAACTAAAAGAATTAAAAGAGCAGTTGAAAGATTTGTTGGATAAGGATTTTATCTGACCAATTATGTTACCTTGGGGTGCTCCATTTTTGTTTGTTCGAAAAAAAGATGGTGCACTTCGAATGTGTATTAACTACCGTCAATTGAACAAATTTATCACTAAGACTAAGTATCCTCTTCTAAGGATAGATGACTTGGTTGATCAACTCCATGGAGAGAGTTATTTCTCTAAGATTAACCTCTGGTCGGGTTATCACCAATTGAGGGTAAATGAAGATGACATTCCAAAGATAACTTTTTGAACTCTGTATGATCATTATGAGTTTTTTTGTAATGTCATTTGGTTTTACTAATGCTCCAGCCACATTTATGGACACTAGATTTTCCACACGTGTGTTGCACGTGATTGTCAATTCAGAAAATTTAAGCGAAGATTTGAATAATAAGCTTTGCACAAAATAACATTGCAAATTATTTTGTAAATGTTCAATATGGATCGCCATATATATCTCTTATTCACACGAACTTACGAAGATTGTCAATGAAAAAATTTATTAGTTAAATGCAATAATGTATATATTTATTTCAATTTGATGAGGTTCAATCATGTAATGAGTCGTATCTCACTAATATTACCTTATAGACGATATTTGTTGTCTATTTTTCTTGTCATCTAACCAAATGTGCTTTGCACGTGTATTCCACTTAATCTGGTTAGATGTCATATGAACTGTGGAGAAAAACTACATTTTATTTTTTAGAACTATTTATGTACATTAATATTTTTATAAGTTATAACATAGTAGATGACGTTCTTTTTGTTTGCTCTCATATTTGACTTCTCCATTGTCTATGTACATAAATCAGAGATAATTATCTGATTGTCCATAGTTAACTGAGAAAGGTTTCCTTTATTTTTACCGAAATAACTAAAAATTAAAATTGAAGAATATATTCTATCTGTGAAATCATATAATCACATGTTTATCTTATAACCAAAAAAGATATAGTTCATATACTTGTAAACAATTTTCAATTTATTCAACCAAGCATGATTCGTCCAAGGAAAAGTAACAACACTGTGTTATCACATATATAGAGGCAGTATAATAACATGAAAAATTATTGTTCAATACTTAATATAAAGAAAGATGAAAGATAGAAATAATTAATGTAATAACTATGAGAATTCATAATATTATAACTAAAGAATATAAAAGAGTGTGAATAGCATTTGCAATAATTAGTTATAACTAAGAGAATTTATAATTTTATAAATAAAGAATTAATTTGCAATAGATGAATTTCTAATAAATTTTATAATTACATAAATAAGACTTTTAAATAGTGTTACTATTTTTTTATAGTTATTAGATTTTAATTTAGTGTAGGGACAAAATGAAAATGTTTATTCCATATTATTGAATATAAATTTATTTTTTAAATGCTTCATATATATTCACACATTTTCACGTTTTTTGTGAGTTTTTTTAAAAAAAAAAATAGAACGCGATTTTTTTTTAAAATAATACATTTTGAAGTTAAAAGATCTTGTTAGCTAAATAATACATTTGTGATATATATATATATATATATATATATATATATATTAATTAATGAAAATAAATATCTCTCGAATTAGCTATTAAATAAATAATAAATATTAAACTAATAATACTTCAACTGACATTATTAGAAGTCATATAAACTTTTCTTCATCGAAAATACTAAAATGTTAAGAGATAGTAAATTACTAGAACAAACGGACAATGTTAACATAGTAATAATGATTTTTTAAGTAAACTTCCTGGCAATCTTAATCACATAAGTAACATTGATAAATAAACTCATTCTTTTATCTTGAGCATCAAAAAACAAATTCTGATAATTTTCTAACTCTTGAGAAGTTTAATAATTTTGAAAAAAAGATATTCAAAAACATATCTAAATTAGAAGAGAAATTGTTAACAAAAACAAATGAATTTAGACTACAATAAAAATTAAACTAATACAAACTTTCACTGGCGTATTACAAGTCATATGAACTTTTCTTGGTCGAAAATATTGAAATATTAAGAAATAGTAAATCAATAAAACAAAGGGGCAATGTTTATATAGTAATAACTATTTTGAAGCAAACTTTCTGATAATCAAAATCACATAAGTAGTATTGATAAATAAATTCATTCTTTTGTCTTGGGCATCAAAAAAATAAATCGTGACAATTCTCAAACTCTTGAGAAGTTTATTAATTTTGGAAAAAAATATTCAGAAGCATATATCTACATCACAAGAGAAATTGTTAACAAAAAGAAATGAATTTAGACTAAAATAAAAGTTAAACTAATACAAACTTCAACAAACGCTATTACAAGTCATATACAATTTTCTTTGTCGAAAATATTTAGAAATAGTAAATCAGTTAAACAAAAGGGCAATGTTTATATAGTAATAACTATTTTGAAGCAAACTTCCTGACAATCTAAATCACAGAAGTAGCATTGATAAATAAAGTCATTCTTTTGTCTTGACCATCAAAAAACCAAATAGTGACAATTCTCTAACTCTTGAGAAGTTTAATAACTTTAGAAAAAAGATATCCAGAAGCATATATCTACATCACAAGAGAAACTGTTAACAAAAATAAATGAATTTAGACTACATCAAAATATTTTCTTCAAGTACTCGAGGTTAAGGAATAAGCCCTCTTAGGATAGAACAATTTAGTTCATCAGAATAATGGTACCTCATATTTCACTGAACTTCGAACTCACTCAACGACAATAAATCACACAATTTTTTTTTAAGGTGCAAGAAGAGTACAAGATAATAAAAAATTGTGGTTGAAAAATGAAAGGAAACTCCTCTATTTATAGTCAACAAGGGTAGTATGAACAAGTATTTTTTGAGTCTTATCATAAAAGTCGTGACCTTTCCGAGAAGTCACAAACCTTTTGAAAATTCACAACTTATTGAAAAAGTCACAACTATTTGGAAAAGGCACAACTCTTTGGGAAAGGCACAACTCTTTGGAAAAGTCACAACTCATCGAAAAATCACAACCCTTTGAAAAAAGTCAAAACTTATCAGAAAAGTCATAACTCACCGAAAAAATCACACAACCTTAGTAAGGGATATTATAGTAATTTAACATTCAAGTTAGGATTTCATGTGTTTAAGGTAATATAGATGAAGAATAGAGTGTTTCGACACTACCTAAATATGTTTGTGATTGTATTTATCGATGATATCTTGATTTACTCAAAGAACAAAAATGAACGTGCAGATCATTTGAAAATCGTGTTGCAAGTCCTCAAGAACCAACATCTTTTTTCAAAGTTTAGTAAATGTGATTATGGTTAATATCTGTGGTTTTTCTTGGTCACATTGTTTCAGGAAAAGGTTTTGAGGTTGATCCAAATGAAATTGATGTGGTTAAGTGTTGGCCTAGACGTTTTTCCCCTTCGGATATTCGAAGTTTCTTGGGTGTGGCTGACTACTATATAAGGTTTGTAGAAGGTTTTTCTTCGATTGCCTCTCTATTAACGACATTTACCCAAAAGAAGGTTAAGTTTGTATGGTTTGAAGCGTTTGAGAAGATTTTCCAAGAGCTGAAAGATAGACTTCCCTCTTCTCCGGTGTTGACTTTACCAGAAGGATCCGATGGGTTTATAGTTTTTTGTGATGATTAAAAGGTTGGGCTAGGGTTTTTTGTTAAGCAAAATGGGAAGGTTATTGCTTATGCTTCACGGCATCTTAAGAATCATGACAAGAACTATCCTACCTATGATTTGGAATTAGTAGCGGTTGATTTTGCCTTAAAGATTTTGAGGCATTACTTATATGGTGTTCACGTTGATGTCTTTACCGACCACGAAAGTTTGCAATTGTGTTCAATAAAGGATCTAAATCTTCACCAAATGAGGTGGCTTGTGTTACTAAAAGGATTATGACATGAGTGTGCTCTATCACCCCGACAAAGCAAATGTGGTTTAAGATGCTCTTAGTCAGTTATCAATAGGTAATGTTGTGCATATTGAGGATGATAAAAAAGAGTTGGTTCGAGATGTTCATAGATTGGTCAAATTGGGTGTTCGGTTGGTTGACTCAACCAAAGGCAGTGTTATGTTACATAATGTTTCAGAATCATCTTTTGTGTCAGATGTGAAAACGAAGCAAAGCCTTTGCCCGATTTGGTGGAATTGAAAGAAGCGGTGCTTAAGAATTCCTTTGAGACTTTCTCCCAAGGGGGAGATGGTGTGCTTTGGTATCAAGGCCAGTTGTGTGTTCCCGATATCGATGAGTTGCTGGAGAAAATTTTATAGGAAGACCATAGTTCTTGATATTTCATCCACCCGAGAGCCACCAAGATGTACCATGACTTTCGGGAGGTCTATTAATGGAATGAGATGAAAAAAAATATTGCGGAATTCATGGCTTACTGTCCTAATTGTCAACAAGTGAAAATTGATCATCAAAAGCCAGAAGGCTTGTCCCAAAATATTAGTATTCCTAACTGGAAGTGGGAAGATTTGAATAGGGACTTTATTGTTGGTTTATCCCGCACCCGGTGACAACATGACTCGATTTGGGTTATTGTGGATCGAATGCTAAAATTAGCTTATTTTAATCCCATCAAGGTGTCTTATTCGATAGAGGACTATGCCAAGTTTTACTTGAAGGGAATGGTTAGGTTGCATGGAGTTCCCTTATCCAATATCTTTGATCGTGGTACCCAATTTACTTCTCAATTTAGGAAGTCCTTCTAAAAGGGCCTTGGTACTTATGTTAAGTATAGTATGACCTTTCACTATCAAGCCGATGGGCTAGAGGAGTCTACCATCAAAAATTTGGAAGATATGTTGAAAGCTTGTGTGATTGACTTCAAGGAAAATCGGGATGATCATTTGCCTTTGATTTAGTTTGCTTACAATAATAGCTGTTATTCAAGCATTGTTATGGCTCAATTTGAGGCTCCTTATTGTAGGAGGTCTAGATCTCTTATAGGCTGGTTTGAAGTTAGTGAGGATTCCTTGATAGGTCCCGAGTTGGTACTTGACGCCATGAAGAATATTTGGCTTATTCGAGAAAGGTTGAAAATAGCTCAAAGTCGACAAAAGTCTTATACCGATGTTAGAAAGAGATACCTTGAGTTTTATGTATATGATTGGGTCTACTTGAAAATTTCATCCAAGAAGGGTATGATGAGGTTTGGAAAGAAAAGGAATCTTAGTCCTGTTTATGTAGGCCCATATAAGATTTTGAGGCGTATTGGTAAAGTTACTTATGAACTCGATTTGCCTAATGACTTGGTATATCTGGTTTTTCATGTCTCTTTGTTGAAGAAATGTGTTGGTGATCCAACATACATTGTCCCATTTGAGAGTCTTGGTATAAAAGAAAGTATTTCTTATGAAGAGGTTCCGGTTGAGATTTTGGACTGGCAAGTTAAGAAGTTAAGAAAT
This sequence comes from Solanum lignicaule, assembly GCA_029582545.1. Lineage (NCBI taxonomy): Eukaryota > Viridiplantae > Streptophyta > Magnoliopsida > Solanales > Solanaceae > Solanum > Solanum lignicaule. Next base: position 41,606 of record JAJOOF010002561.1, read on the forward strand.
AAAGATGTCGCATCCGTGATAGTCTTATGGAAGAATCAAAGAGTAGAGGGTTCTATTTGGGAGGTGGAGGCCTATATGATGTACCGTTATCCACATATCTTTCCTTTCGACCCTAGTTTTGCTAGAAGTATCTAGTTCATCATGGTCCATCCTCATGTCTTAGTCATTCTCATGTTTCTCCATGAATGCATACTTATGAAACAGTTTGTTTTGAGATCTTGATGTAGCTTTGATGTATTTCTTGATGATTATGTGCATTTGAGTATGACTTTCATGGATACCTTATGAAATGATATTTTTAGTACGTTTAAGCTTGGAGTTAATATTTCTCCTTGATTATGTGTTGTTGATGAAGTTGAATTCTTATTGGGTTGTTAGATCTCTTCCCCTACTCTGCTTATGTTGCCTTTAGTCACATTCGAGGACAAATGATCCCAACTGGGAGATATTGTAACACCTTGGAACATGGAAAAGGAGGAAAATAATTTTTTGACTAAAGTCTAGTTTATGGGTCCCATCCACGGACTGTAGTGGCTTGTACGGGCCCTAGATGACAACCATAGAAAGTGGGAAAAATAATTTTCAAAACTCAAGTCCTTGTACCCATTTTTTGGTTAACTAGGATGAATCGTCAACCATTGTTTGAGTCGTAGGTAGGTCTCGTAGGTGAGTCCCAGACATAGTGAAATTTTAGGGGATAAAGTTGGTTTCTACGGTTGGCATGTACGGACCGTAGGAAAACCTAAGAGCTATACATGGCTTCCGTCAAAAGTTGGTAAAAAATGTTAGTGTTTGAACCTAACTACGGTTGACCAGTACGGTGTGTAGAAAGACCTACATACTGTATGTCCAAACCGTAGGTGAGGTTCGATAGTTATTTTTAAAGGGCTTTTGGGTCTTTTGCTAGATAATATAACCTAAAACTATGTCATTTTACCTACTACCCTAAACCCTATATAAACGTTTGATGCCCCAAATTTACCCGCTTCAACTCATTCTCCTAAATTCCCTAAACTCGACCAAATTCATCCTCCCAATTATCTCGAATCTAAGGAAGAAGAAGAAGTGTTAGGGTTCCATTCAAGTCTTCAAATTCTCCATTTTGTTTGGATTAAAGGATCAAGGTACATGTGTATTCACCCATGGAGTCCTTTCCTCCATGTGGTCCCTAAGTGTTTCAATTTTCCAATTCAATTTTCAATTGAGTAAATTAGGGTTTCAGTTCAATTAATGCAGGTTTCATTCAATTATAATTAACAATGATTAATTAAGTCTTCTAATGCATTATTTTATGTTAATCTATGATATTTACTTAAAATTAAATTTATCCCTTCCTAAATTATGTATTTCAACCATGGTTCTATGTGAACCTATGAACTATGAATTATGACCATATCCATGTTTTTCATGAAGTTATTGTAAATGAATTGATGATGCTTTGAAAGAAATGTATTGGTGTTATTTGTGAAAGAATTTCTCATTTACTATGATAACCATGTTTGTGAAATAAAGTTCTCACAAATGAATTCACATTGGTGAAAGATTTTCTCATCTATGATGAATTATGTTTTAAGGAGGTATTCTATGTTTTAATCTTGAAATATGTGGATTGGTATTGATCATTACCTTTCCTATGTTAAAAGAATATTTGACTTTTATCCATTCTGTTATGATTTGGGCTTAGCACCGAGAGGGCTTTAAGGTGGAGGCTCAAATAGGGTAGTGTCTAGTAACAACCTCTACTCCAAAATTACGTGCCCTCAGATAGACATAGCTAGTGGATCTGTTTTAGCAAATGATGATATGTACATAGTATACCTTAGCAAGTAGTTTCCTCTTCTTTCGTGATGAGGGATTTACCGGATTCCATGATATATCGCTCATGGTCTTATTGTCGGTTAAAGATAATATCCCACAGAAAGAGTATGTATTCTTCAATGTTTTTCTTATGTGATTTGTGTTGATATACTAGACCATGATTTCATGATTTTCATGTCATCTCTTCTTTAAAGCTTTGAAATGTCCCATTATGATCATGCCTACTCATTTTAAATTACTAATGTTTCCATGCCTATGATTATGCATATTGCCTCATACTTAGTACATTCCATTTACTAATGCATACTTGTGCCTACATTGTTTCACTAATGTAGGGTCTGATGTTCCTCTCTCCCATACTCGTGGCTAGTGATCCCTCATAGACATTGAAGATTGGTGATTCCTCATGTTGCGAGGACCAAGACTCTTTTGTTTCTTTATGTCATTTCCATTTCAGAATTTGTATGTGATGTATGGGTTACGTGCCAATCACTTTCCTTATAATGTAATAGATGGATTTGAGAATTATGTTTAACTTTCGCTTTTGTCAAACCCTTTTGTATGAAAAACTCTCTTTTAAACTATTTTGTTTCTATTATCCTGTATGATGTATGCTAAGTGGCTTGGGTAGGGCCTTTTGGGGTCTTATTTTCACTCTCCAAGGCTACCCCTTTGACATAGCACGGGACCTAGGACCACGAGTTACCCAAGCTAACCCTGTGTTGGCATATCATAGGCATACTGTAAAAGTTACTGAATAAATCATGTACTATGCGGAAGCTAAAACAATGGATAAATGAAAGTGGGGTAAAACCTAACTAGCCTTAATATATAAAACATACTAACAGTTTAGTGATAACTGAAACGACCACTTAATAACTCAAGCTGAATCTACTAATATGTCTGAAAAGCCTCTAACTGAGTTGAGTTGCTCGGACATGCTCCCCAGCTAACTCTAACAAAACTGAAAACTGAAGGTAAAGACTAAAATGAAATCATGTCTATTGTCCTCGAAATATGAGGACTCAGCACTGAAGCTGTTGAATGCAGATCGAAAATCAAACTATATGTGATCTGCATGCTGAGTACATGAACCTACATCATGAAAGGATGTAGCGTAGAGTATGTGTCAGTACTTGGAATGTACTAAGCATGCAGGATATAGATAGTAAGTTGAACAAAGAATAACTAAGCAATGATATAATCTCAAACAATATATAGATATGTACAGAAGAAGCATAACTAAGCAATGATATAATCTCAAACAAGATATAGATATGTACTGAAGTATAACTAAAAAGACCTGAACTGAATGCAATGACCAAGTGCTAATCATGAAGATAACATACTGAACTATAAACTAATTGATATAAATGCTGAAAACCTAGTCAATCCACTAAAAGCCTGATTATGGGAGCAACTATTAACCGACATAAACCACGTGAGCTAAATGTGGAGTCCGATGTATATGCCCCATCGAGAGGATCCAATATACCTTGCTAGGGGTATAAAGGCATGACTGTCATGATCACTAAATCTGATGCCTAAAAGAGGGACTTATAATCCTACACAGGCATGTAGTTTTGGGACTGAGGGTCTACTGAACACTAGTCCAACTCGGTTCTAAGTCTACTCCCAACTGATTATATACATGACAGAAATGTAACTAAAATTCTGTATAGATCAAAATACTAACATGCTAACTGAGAATGCAACCTTTAAATACTAATAATGTGACATTCGAAATCTGAAGCATGATTAACTGTTTAGCTAACCTAGCAAATGTAATTCATGAACTAAGAGAATCTACACAAACTAGGTTTCAGAGTACTATGCATGGAATTATACTAATTTATCAGGAAACAAGTTAATTAGATCAAGGGAACCATAATCACAATAAATCTTGAAAATCTAGAAACCCTAGGTCTGACCAATTAATAAGACTTTGAAGAACTAACTTAATTCTAGGGACCTAATGGGTGAAAGGGACCCACTAGCGAAATCCCACATACTTGGTGACAAAATCTATAGAGAAATCCTTTGAATTTCGAGGCTGAGCTCTAAAGAACACTATTGCTTGTTATGGGAAACTGAACCCTCTTTTTTTTTTTGCTCTAAGTTTTGGTCAATGAGGGTTTTGGGTAATGTCTGACTAGAATATTAGGCATAAATTGAGTGAAACGACATAGTTTAGGTGTTAAACGACGTAGTTTAAATGTCCAATGCATAGGGAAAATACCAAAACAACCCTGACTTAAAAGCTTATGAGGCCCACCCACGGAGTCACTGACAGACCGTGGATGGAATCACGGTCCGTCGAGTGGGTCGTGGTTGCTGGCCAATGCTTACTAGTTCTGAGTACCCCCATCTACGGTCCAATTCACGCACCTTGTGAAGGACCACGGACCATGAAGGCCACCGTGGTTCTTCCCTTGGGCTAGGGGGTCTGATGGCTTGACTTGAGAGACAATCCATGACTCGTTTGTGGGACCACGGCCGGTGGTGGGAACCGTGGTCCATCATGCTTGATGGGTGTGAACCGCGAGCAGGTCGATGGACCGTGGTTCCTCCCACGGTGTGTGAACCCTTCCGTGGTCCACCTAAATTTATGTTGTTCAGTCTGTTATTTTTCTGAGGTGTTACAATATCTCCCCCTTGGGAACATTCATCCTCGAATGAAGTCGAAAGAAGCGGAGTATGGAGGGAAGGGGCTGAAATCCCTACCACTAAGTACTAGTCACTGATATCTTACTGAACTGAGTTCCATGAATATTCAAATATGCTGAAATGCAAGAATAACTAAAGGAACAAGATATTGGCACTCAATTACACAAGAGTAAATTGAGAGAATAGAGAGGAACTATTACCTCAAGATGAAATGGAATCAGAAGGAAAGAGGTGAGGATACTTGGCGATCATTGATGCTTCTGCTTCCCAAGTAGCTCCTTCTACAGACTGATTCCTCCAGAAAACCTTCACTGAAGTGAATTTCTTAATTCTCAACCTACGAACCTTACGATCAAGCATCTCAATTGGAACCTCTTCATAAGTGATACTATCCTTCACATCCACACACTCTCATGGTACTATCGATCCCGAATCACCCACACACTTCTTCAACAAGGAAATGTGAAAGACTTGATGAGCCGCTGCTAGTTTTGCTGGAAACTCTAACTCATAAGCGACATTACCAACCATTTTTATGATTCTGTAAGAACCTACATATCTGAGACTGAGCTTCCCTTTCTTGCCAAATCTCATTAGCCCTTCATAGGTGACACTTTCAGGAAAACCAAACCAAAGAATTCAAACTCTAAGTCCCTTCTCCTTACATCTGTATAGGACTTTTGACAACTCTGGGCTTTCTTTAGTCTATCTTTGATGAATTGAACTTTCTTCATAGCCTCATGAACCAAATCTGGCCCAATCAAGGTTGTTTCACCTACTTCAAACCAACCAATTAGGGACCTGCATCTACGCCTATATACTGCCTCACACGGGGCCATCTGAATACTTGAATAGAAGCTATTATTATAGGCGAACTCTACGAGAAGTAGGTGATAATCCCAGCTACCCTTGAAATCAATCGCGCAACCTCTTAACATGTCCTCTAAGGTCTAAATGATACACTCTTCCTGACCATCAGTCTGTGGATGAAATGTTCTACTGACATTTACTTAAGTACCAAGACCTGTTTGAAACGATTTCAAGAAATGAGAGGTAAACTGAGGACCTCTATCTTACCTGATAGACAAGGGAACCCCATGCAACCTGAATATCTCATTGATGTATAGTTCGGCGTAGTCCTCTGCTAAATCTGTAGTCTTCAATGACAAGAAGTGAACGGTCTTAGTGACTCTGTCTACTATTACCCAAATGGAGTCATGCAATATGCAAGTAAGAGGTAAACCCGTACAAAAGTCCATTTTTATCACTTCCAATTTCCATGTAGGAATGCTAATATCTTGAGTCATACCTCGTGGTTTTTGATGTTCTACCTTAACCTGTTTATAGTTACAACACTTAGCCACAAAATCTGCGATTTCTTTCTTCATGATGTTCCACCAAAAGACTTCCCGTAGATCACGGTACAACTTAGTGGCCCTTAGATGAATGGAATATATGGAATCATGGGCTTCTGTAAGGATTTGTTTCCTCAACTCACCCACATTAGGAACACATAAGCGACCCTCGTAACAAAGCACACCATCTCTCCCTTGGGAGAAGACCTCAACTTTGTGCTGATGAACTACACCCTTCAACTGAAGCAATATAGGATCACTATCTTATTTTTCCTTAACCTCTACTACCAATGAAGATTCTGACCCATTCTGAACTATCACACCCCCATCTGATGTGTCTGTAAGGAAAACTCCTAAGAGACCAATTTGATGAACATCTTTGGCTAAGTCTTTATTCTTCCTTGATATGTGCTACACTACCCATAGACAATCTGTTGAGAGCATCAGCTGCTACATTCGCTTAGCCGGGATGGTAAAGCACATTCATGTAATAGTCTTTGAGGAATTCAAGCCATCTCCTCTGACAAAGATTTAACTCTTTCTGGGTGAACACATATTGGAGGCCCTTAGGATCTCTGAACATATCAACATAAACACCATACAAGTAGTGTCTCCGAATCATTAGGGAAAATACTACGGTTGCTAGCTCGAGGTCATGAGTCAGGTAGTTCTTCTCATGAACCTTAAGCTGTCTAGAAGCATAAGCTATGACCCTACTGTCACGACCCAAGCCTAGGGCCTAGACGTGACATGGCGAATGAGGAACCCGAAGGAACCTCAAACAAGCCTCTCAAACTTGTCATCACACTTCATCGGTCGCGGAAGTACATTCAACATTAATTAACGGGAAATAGGGACTAAGGGCAAACCA
>JAJOOF010002562.1:0-36559 GCA_029582545.1 Solanum lignicaule
TGGATTATACACAATTTGAATATAATGAATAAAACCGGGATTTTCAGCAAAACTAAATGGCAAACCCATAACAACAATCATTTTAGCTAATTCTTCAAGATCTTTTTCTCTACTATATGACCGTTGTATACTAGAACCAGAAACATTACAAGGATTTAATTGTGTTTGGACCATATTAGAGCCCTCTACTCCTACATTTTCAGGAAGGGTGGTACCATTTTTTTTAGCTTCGGCTACAGCTTTAGCATGCAAAAATTCATTTTTACAACATGACATTAAATGATTACTCAAATGTCCCGTCCCACCCTGTTTTTCTACAGTTTTATGATTCATTCTATGTTTACATTTATTACAAATAGCTTGTGTTTTATCTTCATTCTGAGTCATAAATTGCCACACAACTGATTTTTTAGCACGTTCTACCTTAGTCCTAGGATGCACGGGGGGAACGGGAGCAGGACAACGAAAGGGAGTGGGAGCCGGGGAAGAGGGATTGGGAGTGGGACTAGTAGCCGACGGTGGCTTAGTTTCATCATCATCATATTCATCAATATTATTATCAAAACTATCAACATAAGCATTAACATCATCATGTTCATCATCTTCAGGGAATTCCTCTTCAAAATTACCAAATCTTCTCTGTAAATGTTCATGATAAGGATCTAATCCACTATTACTATCAATATTAAAAACAGTTTCATCAACATGCGTATAATCATCCGTATTTATTCTTAATTGAGAAGTTTTTTTAGTTTTAGATTGAGAAGTACTACCGTTTTTTTATTTTTCTCAGATTTTGAGCTCCATAAATTAGTGATCGAATCAACTATGGTTGTTTTACCCTTGTCAACATTGTTTTTAACAGAATTCATATTCAAATATAAAAAACTGAGTAAATTATATATAATACGAAAATGTAATGCAAAGTTTTAAACAAATAAATAACTAAATAAGTAGAGACTAGAAACTAATTACTCACAAAATAAATAATTAAATGCAAACAAATAAATAACTAAATAAGTAGAGACTAGAGACTAATTACTCACAAAATAAATAATTAAATGCAAACAAATAAATAACTAAATGAAAAGTGAGTTGGAACGAATGTTCCAAACATCTACTTAAAAAAGTAGACGTGTATGACCGAAAGCCGAAAATTGAAAGTTGAATTTTGAAGCTCCAATTTCCAAAGACCAAATTCGTAAATTAAACGAGAATAAGAGATTAGTGAGTAGAGAGAGTAGAAGATAATATTTTTGTGACTTGTGAGTTGTGAGTGAAAAGAATGAAAGATTGAGGGTATTTATAGTTAAAAAAAAGGATGAAAATGTAGTTTTTAGAAGGTTGGGGTATTAAAAAAAGTTTAGAGGGTAGGGAGGTGTAAAAGGGGAGTTATGGGGGTAAAAGAGCCGTTGGTGGGGGCCAAAAGCAGTTGCCCAACGGCTCTCAACGGCTATAATTTTAATTTTTTAATTAAGATTTTTTTTTTAAAAAAAAACCGGACCGGGACCGGAACCGAGACTAACCGGTAAATCCCGGTTTCTGTCCCGTTACCCCTCCCGAACCCGCTATGTTCCGGAATAAACCGGGACTAACCGGAACCGAGATGGAACCGGTAACGTACCGGGACGGACCGAAACCGAGACGGAACCGGTAACGGACCGGGACGGACCGGAACCGGAACTGGCACCTCCCGGTTCCGTTGCCAGGCTTAAACCTTCATAGATAAATGACAATTTTATGAATGCATATTTTTCTTAACCATACTAGTTTGGCCACTTTGGTGACTAACAAGCTATATGAATACAAATGCACACATAATATCATAAATCTTTTTGTGCATGTGAATAATTTTATACATTTTAGTTTGGGCACTTTGGTGACTAACAAACTATAGAAACATAATACATGCATCAAGTGATCATAAATATTATATGTGTAGACGTTACTTTTTCTAGTTTGACCACTTTGGTGACTAACAAACTATATTGCATTAAGTACACACATATTATTTATTGCTTAGTCTAAGGACCACTTTAATTTATTGCACAATCTAAAAGAAAGGATAATTATTACATTATGGGAAGATTAAGATTTTTAGAATTTGTGCAATCTAAAACAAAACATAATTATTTATTTATTTAGGGGTGATGGGCAGTAACTACTCTTTATTACTTCACCAAGGCTAATGCGGTTATAGAATTTATGAAGATTATATGCTCAAACAATCCAGGCTCTGATACCACATGTAAGATTAAATACTTAATACATATTGTTGACACCCAATTTTGACCGTCCACGATAGGAATTAATTTTGAGCTTCTTAAAATTCCAAACGATTTGAAATAAATGACTTTATAAAATTCAAAACATTTTTCAAGTTATTTTAAATAGTTTTGTCACTTTTTATAATTTTTAGATAATATATATGTTTTATATAATTATGTATGTAAATTAGTATATTTTATAAATATTCGAAATTCTTCTCAAAAAGATTTTGTTTTAATTAAATATTTGGTTAATTATTTGAGTTAATATCTTAAAAGGTCACTCAACTATGCGAATTTATATTGTAAAGTCATTAAACTTTATTTTGTATCAATAAAATCACTCAACCAAATCAAATAAACAAAATTAAGGAAAATTAATTTCTTTTATCCCACCCACACACTCCCAAATTAAAATAGCGTATTTAGGTTGATTGGTAAGTAAATATTTTCAGCATTTTAGCATGAGATCTACCATTTTTAGCTCTTTTCTATGATTAATAACTGTAGTTAGATGATACAAATCTACTTTTGAAACACGTATCAATTAAACAGTATACGGTATTAACTAAATTTACAACTACCAAATGCATGTGCAATATTTATTACTTTTTCGTTGACTTTGAATTTATTTTATCAATAAGTTATTTATTTGATATCATTTTAGAATATTTTGACTTTACTGTGATATGTTTTGCCAGGCCAACGTTTTCTTATTATTTTAGTAATAGTAATTTTTCTCTTATTTATAACATAAACATTTTTTGAGTTCAATTTCTTGCTAAAATGCACGTTAAAAAATATTTAATCATCTATTTGAATTCGTTATTTAATTTGTCAGTGGATTTGGTGAAAAAATGAATTTTGTGTATCTGTGGGGTCCGTGTATAATATTAAAAAAAAAATTATTATTTTGTCATGTTAGATTTTTTAATGTTAAATTAGGGCAAATGATTTTGTAAGATAAAACTCTTAGTTGAGTGATCTTTTGAGATATTAACTCTAATTATTTTAGTTATATAATAGTTTATATCTTAAATTAATTAGTTATAATTTTGTGAATTATTTTATTTCGTAAAAATAAAGAAGCTTATTAATTAATTCGTATTGCACTTTTAGCCATTTCTTGCCTTACCTTAAACCCATTAAGAGGCAAATTTTTGGGACATTTTCTAGGGACCCAATTCAGCAAATTTGGGCCTAACCCCTGGTTGAACAATTACAGCAGCTCACTAGAAACCCATTTCAACATTACCTTCCAATTCCCTACAGCCCACTCCAACACACAATTCCAATTCACAGACCAAACGATACTCAGTAATACATACAACAACAACAGCGATACAGGCCCCACCCTTGCGTCCTCCTTTTCTTCCTTCAAATCCAGAAACGAGCAGCAAGTCGAACGCCAATTTCATGAGTCCAAACAGCTCCGAAATTCCGTCAAAACACACGGAAAGCAACGAGGAACGCGTGAACTAGTACTAGGCTGCGATTTTTCTTGTTTCTTCTCCAATGTCCCTATCCGCATTTAATATCGTAACAGCAAAAGGGAGCACGCGTCTACCCTCTTTTCCTCTTCCGGAAAGAGTCAAAATTGCAAGAAAAATGGTGTTTCCCTTAAATGGTGAAATAATTTTTGAGTTTGAAATTCAAGTTGGCCCTAATTTCATCCGGATTCCCCCCAAAAATCTACCATAATTTCCTCTATATAACATATTTTCCATTCACTTGTAAGGGGGTGAAGAATTTGGTATTGGAAAAATAGTTAGAAAAAAAAAAGATTGAAAAAGAAATTGAGGCAGAGAGGTACAAAGTTGGTCATAATTTACCGATAGAAAATATAGTTTAAAAGGGTCACTGTTTCGGTTTCGTTCAAATCTTCTTGGGGCTTGCTGTTTGAATTTGAGCTCGTGCAATAGAAGGATAGTGGAAGGTTGCTCCCCTGCTCGTCTCAATCTCGTTCGCTGCCCAAGAAGAGGTAATGTCTCATCTATAATACTCTCTTCACCCTTTTCTGCTTTGACATGGTGTCTCGGTGTAATGAATTCATTATTTTGTTGTTGTGTTGCTATTAATTGATTTTGATGGACGGTAGCTTGTATATGCTATGCATGTACGCTTAAGTGATCACTTTTGTCTACACTTAATATCGTTTTGCCACTTCAGCTTTAGCATGATTGATTCTATATTTCAGTACTGTTCGAGTCTATATAGTCTTCTGCTTCGTTTGATATTTGAATGTCGATGAATCTAAGTTATTTTGCTCATATTATCGTCAAGTATCATGTGTTCTGTATTTAGTTTTGTTGCTATTAAGATTGTTATTCACATAGGTGTATGGATTTCAAGATTAACTAGTATGTTAGATAGTATGTGGTGTAGTTGCATTTTATTCCAAAGTATCAGCTTTTCTTTGTTTCTTGAATCTCTTTGTTGCCTTACTGCCAAGAGTAACCCATTTTGAGCCATTTTTATGTCTTCATTTTGCTAAATTTGTGGTCAAGTGTATACCTCCATTTGCAGTTGAGTGTCTCTTAAATTGTTAGCTTTGTAGAATGCTTAGGAATGTGTTTAGCCTTTTGGTGTTGATCGGTTTGCTGCCTAGAGTATTCTATGTGTATCTTTTGAGTTGATGCTGGTTGCTGGTTAATTATCCCCTATAATATTGCTTGCCTTTGCTGCCCCCTTTCCGACCCCTTCAAATTCTAAGGTTCATAAGTATATGTCTCTGTTACTGTTAAATCTTTCAAGCTTTGTTCGTTTAATTCTTGTCATTTGTTTAGCTAATTCATTTTTGCCTTCCTCAAAGCCACCTACTACTTTTGGGTTCGATAGTTGGGTTAGTTGCATTCTTGGTTTTGATTTTCTTAAGTGGTTTCCATTTCATTTGAGCCATGTCTTGTTTAAATTATGACTCGCTTGTATTATTATTTCGAATGCTAACTTTTGCCCTCTTGCTTTTCTTGTATGAACCTTTCCGAGTCCGTGGGAGACTCTTTGCCTTTGCATTTTGAATGGGCTGTAAGGACCCCAAATCTCTCTCCGTCGAGTCAGCCTTAAGTGAAGTTCGAATTAAGAACAAGTTTGCCGGGGTCAGGGACTAGTGGCAGGTCTCGAAAAGCCCAAAAAGAGAGCTGCATACCTGCCGTATACAACAGTATACATGGCAGAAATACTGATATACAGGTTAAAAAAATGAAGCGCAGGTTGCAGGGGTCAAAATAGGCTGTATACCCTCGGTATACAATCCGATATACACAAAAACGGGTCAAAATGCGACCCATATACAACGATATACCTTTGTTGTATACACAGGTGTTTTAAGAGCGAAAATGGGCTGAAGGAGGCCCAAAAACACAGCAAAGGCCCAAATTCAATTTTCTTGCCTACGCTTTGTTTTATTCGTTCGACTTACGCTTTCATTTCTTATGGTTAAATTTAATTAAACCCCAAAGGTAGTCATTTCTCTTTTATATTTTTTAAAATAAATACTCATTCATGTAATTTGTTTACTTAGCTTTTATTTAATTTTGGTCATTGTTATCTCCTTAAGTCATTCCCCTTTAGAAAATTCCCCTTTAGTTCATCCCCCCTTAAGATAAATAAAATGATAAAAATAATAATAGTAACGAACAAATAAGTTAAAATAAATGAGTTCTTTTACTTAGTTAAAATTTCAAAATTTAGTTAAAAGAAATGAGTTCTTTTACTTAGTTAAAAATTTCGAAAATTAGATAAAATAAATGAGTTCTTTACTTAGTTAAAATTTCAATAATTAGTTAAAATAAATGAATTCTTTTACTTGAATTAAAATTTTAAATTAGTAAAAATCATTTTGGTCAAATCGCCGGTCAACCGCGAGTTAGCGGGCATTCCGAGGGCCTAACACCTTCTCGGAATGTACATTGAACTTCGAACCCTTTCATTTTCAATTGATTTTATCTGTTTGAATCTTTTGAAAATCCTTATATTTTTCTTGATTTTTTACTAAAAATTAAGTGGCGACTCTATCCTTTTGGAAATTCGATTTCACTTAAATCATAAGTTTAATCGATTTTTTCAAAAACTCAGTCATTTTTCTTGTATATATCCCTTTTAAATAAAACACATATCAGGATCTTGAATACGATAATCTTACATAGAGATTGTTAGGAGCACATACCTGATACGGAAGACATCATCACAGAGAGAAGGGGAAGAGTTAGTTGTAAATTTGTTTCTACTTCCTTGCCCTAGCCTTACGTTACCACAGCCGTCAACGATGGAATTAATGTAGAGAATATGTGGTAACCCAAATGGGTGGAGGGAGGACCAATTTATAGAGGTTAACACTTAATCTGGTACGTCTATCAAGTAACCAATGTACGGACGAAATTTATTTTTCATTAAATATTATTTATGGTATTACTTGGGTCACAAGTAAACTTGGCCATAAATAATAATTATTCTTACAATTCCAAAATAGTATAGTGGACAACTATTGTTGAATGGAGGAAGTAATGAACATGTTGCGTAAAAAGCCATGACAACGAACACAATTAATATAAATTTGAAAAAAAAATAAAGAAAACAAAAGGAAAATACCATTGATTTATACTGAAACTACTATTACTGACTTTGAAGAGAAAGCTTGGATAAAAATTATATAAAACATGTATACAATTGTATAAATTATGTACAACAAACTAGGACTTAAATTTATTCCAAAACTATAAATGATGGTGTTTTTAGATAATATATATGTTTTGGATAATCTAAAAACTACCCAAAACATATATATCCGAGAAAGCTAAAAATTGGGGAAGAAACTGATTTAAAAATTCAAATATCGGAGCAAAATACAACTACCCCTGCATGATTTTATTTTTTGAAAACATGTACGATTTGATTATACATAGGCTTCGATAATAACAATTTCTAAGTCAATTGTGAACATTTAAGCTTGTAATTATTGACAAGAAGAATTCGTGGAGTACAATCGCAATGAAACTTTAAAATCCCAAATTGGCCTTTGAAATGATAAAATTATATGACTTAAAACACTATTTTCTAAAAAGATTTCCAAAATGTGTTTAAAAATATTTATGACCAAATGGCATGTCATAATTAAAAAATCATTTCATTCAAATGGTGAATTTTGGATGGCTAAGGCTTGACCGTACTGTATGGAAAATTTGAGGAATAAAAAGGAATCTAGCGATAATGTTCTTTCTTTGTTGACACGATTGAAAGATACGTCATGGATTTGAAAGTTGAACATGTCCTGCTCCATCCTAAGCCCTGTCATGTAAAATTATTTTCCTCTTTTAAAATTAGAATTTCTTGATATTTGGAATTTATTAATGGAATTAATTCAAATTCACGCTACGTTAAGTTCACTAAGGAATCGTTTGATAGAGTGTAGTAGGAAGAATAATGCATGCATTAGACTTATATATTATTAGTACCTTGTTTGGTACTCTTTTCTAATATATGCATAGCTAATGTTTGCATTACTTCTACACTCGTTTGGTACAAACATTGATAATGCAGGGATTAGTAATGCATGGATTAGTAACGCAGGGATTAGTAATGCAGAGATTAGTAGTGCATGGATTTTTTTTTCAAGTGTTTGGTTGATTGCTTCCCACTTAATCTTGTGTTTGATTTAAAACTCTACAAAAAAATTATTTTCTATTATACCCTTGTGTTATTATGAGATTATTTATTTCATGTAATTGAGTCAAGGTAGATAACCGCCGGACAATATTCTCTTTTTTTGTAGGATTTTCTATTTCATTTAACTAGTTAAGTTTTATATATATATTGAGGTATGATGTACCACAAAGGAGATCCTTGATGGCATGATGTATTTCTAATTTTTTGTTGGTCAAATATATCTTAAACTTGACATAGATTTCAGACTACTTACATTGTTCAATAGCTAAAGCTTATTAAAAATAAAACAGTTCAACTGGTTAATCGACGAACTACATTGAATAAAAAAAAAGGAGAAAAAAACATTAGTGAAATCATTAAATTACACTAAGCAAATTTGGAGAATTAAAAAGAACATTTATAATTATTTCAATATAAATAAAAAGAAAATCAAATTACAAAAGAAATTTAGGAAAATGAATAAAGGGATAGTTTTGTCATTTAGGGGTCTTATCCAAGGTTTAACAAACCTTGGATTAGTTATCCCTCCATTTCCTAGGGATAAAATAAGACCACATATGGTGTATAGCAATCCATGAATTAAATAAAATAAAGTAACCAAACAATGTATTAGATGAATTAAATTTTAATCCATGGACTATTCTATTTAATGCCGCCTACCAAACGAGTCCTAAGGTGTGTATTACTAATACCATGGATTTCTAGATATTAGCAATGCAATGGATTTAATGCATGCATTAGTATGATTAAAGACTCAACTGTCCCTCAAAATCTTTTTTACATCTTTTTCACCATAATAGTGGAGGGTATCTTTGTTAAAAAAAAGATTTTTATGCAATACATGATATTTTTAATGCATGAAACCAAACAATTGAAAAAAATAAGAGATCAGAAAGGACATAAAGTGACATTTGAAGTTGTCCCGAATTTTCAAAAAGACACCTTAACTATGTGGGCATCCTATTATCCCACAAAAGTATTAAGTATCATTGTAAAGAGACCAATTTGACCCGTTTTCTCCCTATGTTTGCATTCACGCAAATGACGCGCGTGGATGTGAATTTTTTTCCAAAAACGAATTAAAAGTGATTTCCTTCTCTATTATTTAATTACTTCTTCTTTAAATACTCCATCTTCCACAATTCTTTTAAAAAGATCCCATGGTTGAAGGTTTAAACTAAAAAAAATCATCTTCTTTCTTGATTGAAACCAGTCCAAAATGATAAGAACTTCTTAACTTCTTGTTAATTTCCAGTCGTCAAGGTTGAATTTCTTCTTAATTTCTTTAAAAATTGAGAAATCAAGTTATCTTTTGTGATTAGATTTTGAGTAAAACATTCTTATAATGTCAAATACAAATCTTGAATCATATTTGTAATGACGAGAATGGTTCGATGTTGTGTGTGATGTGATGCAAACATGAAGACTTACTTTCAATGCAAATTTAGTTGTCAAAGCAAAAAATTCTTATATTTTTTTCTCATTTTTAAAGCTTCTAGTATTTATTAAAATTTAGTTCCATGAGATGGTGAGTCTGGAGCATTATTCATTATGAAAAAGGGCCACAATTTAAATCCTAGCAAAATCCCAACCCGCAGAACTAAAGAAGCTCAACTCTTCATAACAATGACGGCAAAAATGGACGATTCCAAAAAGCGAAAGTTTGCTTCAACATCCGGAGGTAAATCATCTCCCAAGAAACTGAAATCATCAATTGAAAAGGTTCTGAAGAAACCCATAAATTGAAAGCAGCACTTCCTATCTAGGCAAACCAAACCCGAAAAAACACCTCCCCCCCGGCTAGCCTTGCAAAAGCGGGTGTGCGGGAGAACAAAACTGAGCATCGAGAGCATCCTTTAAAGGCAAAGATATGTCAATATTTCAATTTTGGGTCTGCACTTTAGTAATATTTAAATTAATTCATTAAAAAGGGGTGTGCATCACTTTCCTATTATAATTCTTGGGTTGGTGAGAAAATGAGTCAAAGTGGTCTCTTTACAATGATATTTACTGCTTTTGTGGGGGTAATATGACACCTGCATAGTTAAGGTGTCTTTTTGAAAATTTCAGACAACTTCAATGGTGACTTTATGTTTTTTCTCTAAAAATAATTTATGTATAATTAATGCAAGCATAACTAATACATGCATTGTTAATGCAAAAATTGCTAATACACTTTATTTAGTATTATTCTTGTACACTCTATCAAACGACTCCTAGTAACAAAACACTGTACTAAAATATTCTCAATTTCTATAATTTGAGAATGAGTTCTCTTCTTGAGGAATTACCTTGTGATATCAAAGAAGCAGTTTAGATTGAATTGATTAGGTATAAACCATTGATTACTTAGACCAAATGAGTTGAGTTAATAAATAAACAAGTGATTATTATGAATATGATTGTACCAAATTGGCTTTGAATGCTGAAATGTACCATCATAGCTACTGGAATTGAGGTTAATAAGAACATTATATTTTCCTCTCCAATTTGCAATTGGTCACAGATATCTTCTGGCATGAACAAATGGTTACAAATATTACCTCATGTGACCTATTCCAAACCAGATTAGAATTTATTGGGACCACACTTGCATGTGCCACTTGCAGTTGTTTCTACTCTTCTACGGTTCCCCTTATCCCTCACTTTTGGTACATCACATTTAAGTTTCATAATAGTATAATAATTATTTTGTTAATTTCTATTTAGTTGTTCCCTTACTCCCATGCCCAAAAACCAAAAATGCGAAATTAGAATTTTAAATTTATAAGTTAGGTAAAATTGGATAGGCTAGTAGTTTCTACCGCCTCTTTAAAGAAAAAGAGAGAAATATCAGTTGCTTCAGCCTTTTCTGAGGCCAAAGGAATCTGCATAACAGGCACAGTAACAAATACATACATAGTATATATACAAATATAGAAGTGAAAAAAAGAACATGCAAAAATTTCTTTTCCATTTGAAGAAAAAAGGAATAATGATTCAATGAAATTCAACATTATTACACTATATAAAAGACAAAAATTCAAGGCACCGAAACCAGAAAAAGAAGATGAAAATTTCAAATCTTGTTAGGGTGCTGGTGTGTGAGACACGAATAGAATTAGCGGTGACAAACACATTTGTAGTGGTAAGGACTATTCATTGGGTCATTCCCTTCAACTGGAACTTGCTCTGCTCTGCATTTGTACTTGCATCCTCTGCATTCATTGTAAGTGCAAGTTGGAGCCACTGATCCTATCATCAATCTTCTCGTATTCTTTTTCACCAATTCAAAAAATACAATACAATTGAATTCACAAATTGAACTATAAAAAGAAGAGTAGTAGAATAGCTCTTAATTTTAATATCGTACCTCGTAGTAGTGCAACGAACCCTGATAAACCCTTTGAGAATGAGGAATTAATGGTTGAATTCTTGAACCTGCGGGTATAATTGAAATGAAAAGTTATAGCAAAGTATTTGAATGAAAATAATAAATGAATGAATGAATAAATGTGACCTTGTAAGAGTGGTAGTGATGAAGAAAGTAAGATGAAGATGAAGAGGAAGAGGAAGAGGAAGAGGAAGAGTATAATTTTGGGCATTGTGGAGACAAAAAATGGGGATAAGTTTAGTTTTGTGAGGGTCAAATAGAGTATTGAAAAGATATGATAGGAAGGGAAAAAGGAAAATATTGTGGCTGAATTATGAGTATAGTCTATAAGAGATAGACTGCCTACTTATTCAGTGCTGTCTTAAGTGTGAAGAGCATAACCAATTGTCAATTCAGGTCCCCTACTGACAACCTTCCCCAACTCTAAATACAAATTTTTTATATAAGTTAATTTGACTTGACATTAAAATAAAAAAAAATTAAATTAAAAAAAAATTAAATTAAAATTTATGGTCTAAAACAAGTCATACACATTGATATTGATATGAACTGTAAATCATTTCATTAAGAATAAAATAAATATTTTAAAATTAAGTTATTACTAAATACAAAAATGTCTTATTTTTTTAGACTGATTAAAAAAAAAATTATATAATTTGGGACAAAGAAGTACTATTCAATGTCATGCTTTGCGAAATACTATTCAATGTCATGCTTTGCAAATATACTAATAATATAATGCGAGAGAATATCTACAATTTGAAGGATTTTGTATGTTTAAAATATTAGACGAAACAACTTATAAATTTATGTGATGAGTGAAGTTACCTATTGAGAAATTGAATTTTAATTACGTGTGGAAAACATATGAATTGGTTGAACAATTGACAAAGGAAAAAGATAGGTATAAGTTATCATGACTAGGATAATAAAATGTATGATCTAAAAAAATTGTGCCTATAATCATGTTATGATTTATTTATTGCCTCCAACATTTATATATATATATATATATATATATATATATTGAAGCACGATAATTTTATATTCTTTGATTTATCGATTAAACTTGCGGCTTAATTACACAAGTTTAACTCGCATCTGTCTACGCCTTTCTCCTTCCCATATATTAGAAATGGTTTTAAATGTGTTTGTTTCATTTATTGGGTTAAAAACGTTCTCAATATATTAGAAATAATTTTAAAATATCCTTTTGTTATTTATTGGATTAAAAGTGTCCTCAGTCTATTACAAATTGTTCAAATTTACCCTCATTCTACTTTTAAAAAAAAGTATTTATCAACTATTAAATATTAGTTAATATTCTCACACTTCACGCATATTTAAAATATCTTATTAAAATTTATAAATATAATATATTTATATTATCAATATATTCTTTAAAGAAAATTCAGCCAAGTGTCAGCTTTTAATCTATCTTATTACTATTAACATTTTAGGTATTTATCTTTTTTCCATTAATTTATAATTTTATTCTTTTAAAGCCACTTAGATTTTTGTATAATGTATGTTAAATTAAAAAAATTTATTAGCTAAGATAGACATTTAGACAAACAGTGAAGAACTTTTCAAAAAAAAAAAATATTTGCAAATAAAAATGAAACTAAATAATTTGTCAAAGTACATTATAAAAATTAATTATTGACATATACAATTAGAGTAGAAATATTTTTTGAGTAAAAATATGTTAAAGGATATTTTTAATCTACTAGGTAGAAGGAAAAATAACTTTGCACCATTTTTTGTTCAATAATAAAAGAAGGGATAAATTTGATTTAATAGATTAAAAGAAAAAGATATTTCAAACTCAGCTTCGATTGCTTGTTCGAAAAAATGCCTCTGCCCTTCCATCCCTTGGATAGATAGAGAGGGAGGGTAGAGCTTGGTTTTTTCATATTGTCAAAGAGTTGAACAATGATTTTTTCGTGTTGTCAAAGATTTGAAAATGGCGAGTGCCTGATCGAATTGATCAGGTCATGTAGGAACAAGTCAAGCATACGAATAAAAAACTCTACCTAATTAAGATATGCCGAAAATAGCAGATTGATGACTCTCAAAAGCTTTTATCGATGGAGTCATTTCTTAAACTATTTATAATATATTAAAAACATTTTTAACCTTCTCCCATTAAAAAAAAAGGCAAATATCAAAAGTGTCGAGAATTAAGGTTACAGAAAGGCTAGGGGTCTCACCCACCAACAAACAGCATCTATAGGAAATTGCTTTATCTATTCTTCTATAATATAATATAATAATTAATGAAACTCCTAGAAGTGTGTAGTGATTATGAAGCACATGTTCAAAGTTCACAGAATCTCTCCTTTATTTTTTGTGTGCTCACTAGAAACTGCAGTGCGTCAAATAATTGATAATTCCTGCCATCTTTATTCACTTTTAATTATCATAATTTCCTTTTTAGAGTCAAACGATAATAATTTTAATTAATATTTTACGATATATTTTTTCATCATATTGATATGCAAAAAATTGGAATTTATAGTACTTTTCGTTAAGTTTTTAAATATCTACAATTTTTATTTAAAATATCAAATTAATGTAATCTAATTTATTTTTAAAAATTAGTTAAATTAGTTAAATTAACTTTCGAAAAATATAATACGTGTACAGATGGATTAATTTACTCTTCATATATTGACGGACCCAAAAGAGAATAAAAAAGTCCACACTTGGAAATGATCATTTCTAATTATGACTTTTTAGTTCCAAGTCAAAAAATATGTACTCCCTCTTTTTCATACTCCCACTCCCTTCTTTCCCTTTTTAATGGTCTAATTTTGACTTTTTAGTCTTTAATTTATCTAGAGAGTTCTTATTTTTGAAAAAGGTAGAATTTCTTTAATTAGTAAATTAATTTTGGAATTCTATCAATTAATAGAGATAAAATGATAAATTTATTATGTCAATTATTATTTTCTAAATAGGTCTGTCAAGTCAACAATGGACAAGTAAATAGGGACAGAGGGAGTATTAACTGAATTTTTGGGGTTCTTTTTATTGTTCAAAATAATTGAATTGTTTAAAGTTCAAGATGGTTGTTTGAAATGTTTTTCATATTTGCCCTTTCCTTTAATAAATTTGATATTTTCTAGGAGATAAATTACACTACTAACAAAGTTTACTACATGAAAAATAATCTTTAGTGACAACTAATTAAGAGTAATAGCTTAATTGCTACTAAATGTGTATTTTTAGCGACAATTAACCCTCTTTATAAATGTCTCTAAAGCCTATAACGACATTGGATCTAATGACAAATAACTAATGTCAGTAAAGACTTTACCACTCTTTGTTAATGTGTATATTTATTGCTGCTAAAAATTATTTTTGTTGTACTGGTTATATTTATTTTTTCTCAAAAGACAATAGTGAAAAGTATAGTTTAAATTATATATGTCTTTGAATATTTTTCTTAATGAGTGTGCATTTCTTCACAAATTCGATTAATATGGAATAGAGGTGGTATTTAAAGTTGAAACTAGAAAACAAAATAATAATTGAATGGTTGAACATATAGTTCGTTTGGAAAATTTGTGTGAAAATCAGTGTTTGCAATATTGAAGTTTCTCAGTGAATATGCTAAAATAAATGAATTGAAGGGATCAATCTATTTAAGATCTATCCAGTACCATCAATATTGAAGTTCGGTATTTGCGGAGTTTTTTTTTTTTAAAAAAAAAACTACAAAAGCGACTACGAATTCACTTTGAATAAAAAAATTAAGAATTTTATTTTCTATTTTTTTTAAATTATATCAGCCCGTGTTTCAATATGATATTAAAGTAGACATCAAAGATCCTCGGATCGGATCTCGCTATATATATAAAATCTTTTTTTACCCTTCCTTCCAAGAGCTCCCACCTTTTTGTTACCTTGGTGACTCAAATTAAGAAGTAAAACCTTAAGGTTGGCAGTGAGAGGGTGCTAACTATCCGAGCAACTCTGTCTTGTTACTCTCTAGAGCTTTCAATATCCACAAGGACTTTTCAGTTTTGGCGGGTCACAACAAGTTTATTCGGGACAAACTAAAAAATGTTTTCTAAAATAATGGATCTAAAGATGTTAGCTCAAACCTATCAAATCATGAGATGGATTGAACTGGCCCATATTGATTTTTCTAATTCTTTTAGAAAGTGAGGTTAACAAAAAAAAGAATAGAATTGTTGCGTTAGAGTTAATGAATTAGAGAAAAATATGTACTAGGTTTTCTACTATAAAGGGAGAGACTTTTATAATGTGAAAATTTTATAAATGACATATATAAGACTAATATTTTCAAGTTATGACAATATAATAATACTTTCAAGTTGTAACAATAAAAAATTTCAGGTTGTAACAATTTATAAAAAAAAAAGAGTTTTAAAATAATAGTAAAAAATGATTTTTTAAAATTACTAAAAAGTAAAAAACGCATAAATTTATAGTAATTAATTTGAATACATTAAGGATAATTAATAATTGCCATAAATTTAGGAAATTCAAAATAAAGTATGAATATTTGTTTTCCTGTTTTTTTACTCAATCAGTTAATAATTCAAAAAGCAGTTTTTCTTTTTTTTAGTAGTAATTACGAATATGTTAGTAGTAATTAATTTTGAATTCATTAATGATAATTAATATGTGCCATAAAATTAGGAGATTCATAAAAAAGGGAATATTTGTTTTCCTCTTTTTACTCAAATCAGTTAAATTTCATTCAAAAAACAGATTTTTTTTCAAACGTTTATCTCTCGTCTCAATTTTTTTCTGTAATTTGTCGTCAGTCACAACTAATTTCAATTGATTTTTATCCAATAGTCTTAATTTGTGTTGTAATGGAGGGCTTCTTATCAATATTAATAAAACATGATGGTAGATGAGATCATTCAGGTTGGTGTTCTTTGCGCTTTTTTATTTGTATTGTTATACAACTCAAGCGTAAAAAAAATTTAAGAACAATGATACTGGAAAAGAAGTTTTCAGATTTTGGTTGTGTATAATAGAATTTAATTGTGACGTTTTTGGTATGAACACTCTTATTTTTAGATTACATAATATTTGTTTGAAAATAAAAAAGATTTTGGTATGCATTTTTTTTATTTATGGGTTCTGGTAAAAAATAAATTACATAGAATTTATTTCTAATTGGTATATTGGTCATACCACGTTTTTGTATAATTTTGGACTTATATTTGAATGAATTGTGTGTAGTGGTTACTTAAAAAATTATTCAGATTTTATTTGTGTATAATAGTTTTAATTATGGCGAATGAAACATCACATAAAATTTGTTTGAAATTGGTATAGCTTTTGGTATGAACATTCATTTTTTTTGTATGCTTCTGGTTTAAAAAAATTACATAATTTTTTTTTTGAAATTGGTATACTGATTATACCATGTTGGTACGATTTTGGTATTATATTGGAATGAATTTCGTATACTATTTATCTAATAAATGACAATTAATTGTTAGAAGTATTATTAATTTTTTGGTATGATTCTGGTATAAAAATTGACGTAAATTTTGTATGAAATTGATATAATAGTAAGATCAAATTTGTATGAAAATTTATAGGTTTTATGGCGCGAATCTAGTATGATTCAATTCCTATTTTGGCATTATATTGGTTGGAATTGTGCATAATAGTGGGATGAAATTGATATACTATTTATTTAATAAAAGATAATTACTAGTTATAAATTGTATGATTTTGTATTCTGTTTTACGTGAATTTGGTATGAATCAGTGTTTACTTTTGGCATGAAAAAGGTATAAAAAGTATGCATAAAAATAGTATGAAATTCTTATACTGATATAACATATGTATAAAAGTTATTTGTACTTTTGTATCCCATAATACCGACACAATAATATATGATGGAACAGAAAAATATTCAATTCAAAAAGTGTCGGAGCATAAATTATTGTCGCCTGGTTCAAAAGGAACTGTAGGAAGACCACAACTTGAACGTTGGAAATGATTTGCTGATGTGAAGTTCACGAGGTCTAAGGTTACGTGCAGTACATGTCGTCGAGAGGGACACAACAGGAAGACATGTTCAAATTACCCTGCTGGAAAAAAAGACATAATTTATTTTTATTTTGATTTGGTTGTTTTATTGTGACAAACTCATGTTTTTTTATTTATTTTGTCTTTTAAGTTAATGAATTATAATTTCATAACATTTATTATGTGTACTAGCCAACCTAAAACTAGTTAATGTTATATCCAATTTGTATACATTTGGTATCGAACTGATATTTCATTGGAAAAATTGAAAAAAAAACATGGAATTGAGATTTCAAACGAATTAGTCAACCTAAAACTAGTTAATGTTGTACTCAATTAGCATACATTTCGTATCTAACTGATATCATTGAAAACACACGTAATTGAGATTTCAACTAAATTAGTTAGACTAAAACTAGTTAATTTTGTACCCGATTGGCATACATTTGGTATCGAACTGATATCCCATTGGAAAATTTGAAAAACCAACGTGTAATTGAGATTTCAACTAAATTAGTCAGCCTAAAATAAGTTAATGTTGTATTCAATTGGTATACATTTGGTATTTAACTGAGTTCCCATTAGAAATATTGAAAAATCAACATGTAATTGAGATTCAACCAAATTAGATAACCTAAAACAAGTTAATGTTGTATCCAATTGGTATCCATTTGGTATCCAACAAATGTCTCACTTAAATATGAAAAAAAAATAAAAAAAAATGTAATTGATATTTTCAATTGGTATTAAACTGGAAAATTTAAGTCTATTTGTATCCAATTGGTATTTAAATAGTATCAAATTGGTGTCCAATTGGGTATCAAATTGATATCCAACTAGGAAAAGTAAGTCTATTTTTATCAAATTGGTATCTAATTGATATTCAGCTGAAAATACAACATATAATTAAGATTTCGACTGAATAAGTCAATCTAAACTAATTAACATTGTATCCAATTGGTATCCATTTCGAAAATCTAATTGTAACAATATATACAATTGGTATCTAAATAGAATTTTAAGATATTTAATTCTTATTACTTTGTATATGCAGTTTTTTTTTCAAACTAAAATCTCAATCTAAAACTTGTTACTGCTGATATCCAATTTGTATCAGATTGGTATCCAGGTTGAAAAATTAAGACTAATGCTGCATGAAATTGGTATCCAACTGGTGGCCAACTTTTATCCATCTGAATTTAATTAAGCCTAACAATGTATATTTATATACTCAACATAAAACATACTCATCATTTTTAAATATCATGAACGAAAATCAATAAAATTTGTTTAATACTGCATAGTAACTATGATGAATAGTATATTTATTGCCAAAAACTGAAGCAAAAAATAAACATCCTAAAATCATGAAAGTCTAAACCAATCATCTATCTGACAACTGATCTCTTTGGTCTTGGTGTAGGATAATTGGTAGTATCCAGATCATGTTCTTTTGCTATGCTCGGTCCATCAATTTTGCTAGCAACAATATCAGTTACTTCACTCTCACTAATTGTGTCATCAACGTTCTCACTTTCTTCCATACTGCCATGAGATTGTGGCGTACCTTTGACGATATTTTACATCAATGTCAATGTGACCCATATAAAAAACTTTATTGCTAATACATTCAACAAATAAACATGTGTACATGCCACAATCACTGAAAAAATATGAAAAAAAATTATTCTGAAAAAGAAAGTGAATTAATTATTATGAAAAAACTACAATAATTTAGGAATACATACTTTGATATTGGATCTTGTTAATGTACGTCATTGATAAATTCAACTTTGAGAGGATCAAGTTGAGTGACAATTTTCGTTTGAATGGAGAAGAAGAACAATGGAGAAGTTGGAAGAGAAAGAAAATTCGGTGTGGATGGAACGAGAACGTGGGTATGTGGAAGTGGGTGGGGTGTGGCTTGTGATAAGGTAAAAGAAAACTCTTGAAAGGTGTAATTGGTAATTATGAATTTATTCTCTCTCATAATTTTCTCTTTCTCTCACCTATTAACATTATATAAATTAATTAATAAAATACAATTAATTAATTTATAAATCAAAACTGATCTGTTAATAAATGTGGCAATAACAAAAGAACAAGAATCAAGGTAAAATTCTTTAAAATGTGTAAGAGATAATTATGATAGATTCTTTATTTATATCATTTAATAATAAAAATAAAATTATAAAAGACTAATTATTTAATAAAGTAAAATTAAATTGATTTATAAATAAAAAGTGATCTGTTATAACCCGTAATTAAACTGTTATAAGCAATAATATTTTAAAAGTAGAATTAAAACCCGTAATATTATCCCTTAAATATTTATGTGGGGTGATTTTTCCTTTATAATGTCATAGTAGGCAGTCATTCTCTTCCATGGAAAACTGGAACTCTAAAAAAATTACATTCCAAATGGAATCTGAGGGAGATGAACCCTCCATTCAACATACCAAACTCAAAAACCATTCTTGATTTTCATCAATTTCAATGCAAGACTCGAGTTTGACAATTGCTAACCTTCCATCAAATTTCATCATTGAAATATACTTAAGGCTTCATGTGAAATCCTTTGTGCGATGGCTCGATTTAATATCTAGACCTAGATTTATCAAGTCTCATATCAGTTTATCAACTAGTACTAGGAAAACACCTACCATAGGCTTATGGTGAGGGTTTTTGGGGCCTCGAAAAATATGTCTTATGGATTGTTCTCTTAGATCTTTATTTAATGATTTTATTACAGAAACATCTTACTTGAATATTCTTGTAAATAAACCTTATTAATTTTTTCATATTTTAGGTTCGGTGAACGGATTGATTTTTCTAACTTGTCATGCTGGTGAGAAAGAAGGCGTATTTCTATGGAATCCATCGATTAGAAAGTGCAAGACATTGCCTAGTTTTAAAACTGGACTAATTGATGTATCCTATATGTTTTTATATATGATGAATTTCATGATGATCATAAAGTAGTAGTCTTTCTATTTAATATGTGTTCGATTCCAGTTGAGGTCAAAACACATAATCTAATGAGTAATTCTTGGAGAAATGTTGATAATAGGTGTCCTCAAGTGTGTTATTTTATAATGTTTGGGGTAAGTTTGTGAACGGGAAACTTCATTGGGCTTCTACTACTGCTGCTTTTGAATATACGACCATAAATGTCGGTAATTGGAACATCTTTTCTATTGATTTGGCTTATGAGAAATGAGGAAAGGTAGAGAAGCCCTTCTACGGGAGAGGATATATTCTTTTCCCACATGAAAGGAGATATTGTTTCACGGCTAGAAGTGTTGGGTAGTAATCTTTTTGTCTTTTGTAATAACAAGGGAAAGCATGTATCTATTTGGGTTATGATGAAATACGGAGTTAAAGATCTTGGGCAAGGATGTTTACCATCAATCATGTTGATAATCCATTTATGTATCATGAACTATCCTATTTCATGTCAAATAAAGGTGAATTTTGGTTGGATTTGCACAAAGATTCAAGATATACAAACCAAAGGATGACTCATTTAGTCCAAAAGTTATTAACTTTGATCCTACCCTAAAGGATGCAAAAATCTATGTTGAAAGCCTAGTTTTTCCTTTTTCATCAGAGGGCCAGACTAGTGATGCAACAAAAATACAAGCAAAAAAAGTTCAAATGAAGACAAGCAAGTAACAAATAACTAGTAAGAGTTTCACTACTCCATTTTCCTCAAGGTGATTTAATTATGTCACACCTCGAGCCTACACTCTGGACGTGATCGGCACTCAAGAACCATTGTTGGTTCCCAAGCAAACCCTTGTCCTGGATGACTACTTAGCGGAAGACTTAATCAAGTAAAATAGGAAATTCAAATGCAAACATCATCTCATAAGGTCTTAATATTAAATTAACTCAATGAATGCCTGGAAATATTCGAATAGCCATAAGAAGGAAACTCAAGTCTCAAAACATTAACAACATAAGGGAATGTGAAAAGACTCCTCAACTACTACTGTCTATGAAGCCTCTAAATACTACGAAATATGTTGGGACAAGACCCTCGACAACTTAACAAAGCAAAAATAATAATGTGAAGTCCTCTGAAAAGCAAAAAGGCTCACCAAAGCTAGCTGGAATGCAAATGGTATCAATGGAGCGCCTGTTGATTACCTTGAACACCTGTATCTTCATCATAAAAAGATGCAGATCGAATGACATCATTACATTGAGTGTACGAGCATGTAAGGGGAACTGAAACATATATATAGATGAATTGTTAACTTGGGACTACAATACTCACCTCAACTAAACTCCAATATGAATGCAACAATAAAAGATGCAATATATAAAGCTTTTAAAATAGTAGATATCAACTCAATATGTATAAAAATACAATAAAATACTCTTTACTCTTATTTGAGAGATTCTCTAACTGACAACCATCACTATGAGCTACGTGATGATACAACGTCTTGCCCACGTTGTCAGAACTGTCCTATACCTTGCTGGGGTATAGAACACATCAACTAAGTGGATCCACTAAGCTATGCTTAAAAGCAATAGGGAATCATCTGAAAAGTATGACCTTTTACCCATGTTGGCATACATGGTTTATGAGGACTTTGAGTTGTCTGAACTCATCCCCATATCAATGATCAATACTACTCCCAATAATATATAACTCATACTCAAATGTTTAAAACATAAGTCTTTCTCAATTTGATATAATTACTCAAAAGATCTCCTTAAAAGAGGTAATACTTTGAAACTTCTCTGAACTTGTAAACTCATTCAGAAATCCATGTTTCTCTCTTTTTAATGTAAAAGTATTACATACTTGGGAATACTTTGTTCCCTTATGTTACACCCCTAACTAGAAAGGGGCAAATATCAAGGATAAACACAAACACCTACTAAATATCTTACTAATCTCATGACAAAGATGAAGATTCATAAGCAGCGGAATCTATATGAAGACACATACTAAAACATAGATAACAAAAGGGCCCGTTGGGCTACTTTACAACGGAATCAAGACTCTACGAAGCCTCTAAAGAGTATGCCTTTGAGAATCTGATAACTAGTCGGGACA
Organism: Solanum lignicaule; assembly: GCA_029582545.1. Lineage (NCBI taxonomy): Eukaryota > Viridiplantae > Streptophyta > Magnoliopsida > Solanales > Solanaceae > Solanum > Solanum lignicaule. Next base: position 22,406 of record JAJOOF010002562.1, read on the forward strand.
GGGCCCCAACATACCCATTGTGATATATGTACATAAGTAGCAAAATATAGGCTCTAAATATCTGATAGCTCCAGGTAGAGGTGGAGCTTACCAACTGCTAAACTGGAAATCTCTAGTCTACTGAAAATGCATGTTGTCCCGAGAACCTGAGCTTGTAGTGATACAAATGAAAAGCCAAAATAATAGGGACGTCAGTACATACAAAACATGTACTGGTATGTAAAGCAAACTAAATAACAAGTAGACATCAAATATCATGATAGGAAAACCGGAGCATGTGTCTGCAGGAGACATAATCCGTAACTGGAATTGCGACCAACCTCAAGGGTCCTCATAGAACGTTTCATGACTTAGTCATTTTTATATATATATAATACCTATAATTTGCCTAAGTGATATCTTTACTTCATTGTATCGCTTATTTGCTCTTTGTAAAGCTAATTGTCAAGGAATCACATGATGGCCTACTGACGGCAATTAGTGAACCCTGTATGGAATCTGTAGCCCACTGTCATGACCACACGTGAAATCTCATAGTCTGGTAATGAGGTCTATGAAGGTACATCCCCAGGGCTCCTGTATGGTCTGCCCGCAGGCCTGTATCAGTCAGGTGAATCCACGACGGGAAAATTCCAACTGACTATATCTGTATTCTGTGCACAGAGTAGCGTCGCACATAGTGGCCCTAAATATACCCATCCTACGCTGCAGAGTAGTCTATAATCTCAACTACTTGCAATTATTTATAATAATTAATTCATTAATCACATTGCTCGTGATACAATTCGTGATTACATTCTTTAGCTTGAGAATCATATATCTTGTGACCTATGCACTTACGAACAGTCTGTGGCTGGCTGCTTTCTTGAAATTTATGCAACATGTACACCTCTAACTTCTAAGAGTTCCAACTGTACACAAATATAGTTGTGTGAAACATATTGCTTCCTTGAAGAGTACTATAACTCTATAGGTTTAGGACTCAACACAAGAGGGTTTATAAAATAGGATAACTTTCTTTCAAGTATCATAGAATCTATAGTGACATTTATCGGACGAACATGCGAGTTTAGGTCGTGCCTTAAGGGCAAAAGAGTCTTTAGCTTTACATACCTTAATTCAGGACTTAGTATCTTATGTCGTCAAACTCCTTTGCTGACAACTTTATCTATAACATAAAATCATAAAAGGATAGTATAAGAAACTAATCAAGAGTCACAACAATGCCAAAAATACAATAATGGTTCGTGAGCGACAATCTCAACAATTACCATAGATGAGTGGTGTATCACCATACCCTTCTCTTTCTCTACTTTCTTATGACTTATTTACATGTTCAGTATTACTCCTCATCCTTTAAACATAAAGAACCAGCCCTTTAATCATCCACACTTAACATAAAAGTAAAACTCATGGCCTCCGATCACCATCCCACCGGTTCCTTGTTAATGATGTCAAATTCCTTTATAAGCTCATAGTTTAAGTTGGTAGAGAACTAATGCCATAAATTAAAATAATAGCAGCTCATATAACCAGCAATAACATATTCTTAGTGGCTTAGGAATTTCAGCAAACACTTGTTGAGCGACAAACTTTCAAGAACTATAATAGTTGCGTTCTCTATACCTCCCCTTCCATTTTAATGTAACCAATTTACTTCCCCAATACAATACCATTGACCCCTCATTTGGTCAAAACAACAGCCAACACAACCTTTTACAAACTCCCTCCTCACCAAAACATCAAATACAATGGGTAAAACATGGACTCGCGGTTTTCTATCACTGTCTTGTGAGTCCTACCTAGAAATTATACTTAAAGCATCCTTGGAATACTATTTATGAAGATAGAAGAGGATTCATACCTATATATCAAAGAAAAGCACCCCATGCCTTTCTTTATTCTCCAAGAACAATACTTTTTCCTTCAAGAAAATATTTAGCTAAGTATATCTATAGGTCTATGAAGAGGAAGACACTCGATTCTTGAAGAAACCAACTTACCTTAAGCTTTGGGGATTGAAGATGAGAAAAACCTGAAGAAATAACTTGAAACCAGTCCTTACACGTTCTTGAGTATATGAGAAAGTATATCCCAAACTTCTAATATAAAAACAACAAGTTTGGCCGACTTTCTCTAAAGTGCCACATGTCTCGCAGTGATTGGGCAGTGCGCACATCTGTCGGAGAATGAACATAACTTTTCACTCAGATATTGTTTTAATGAGCGGTTTGTTATGCTGGAAACTAGACTCAAATACCTTCAATTGGATAGGTTGTAGGCCCTCTAACTCGTTATATATTCGGAGATATGCTCGTTCCAAGTCGGATGAGAAATGAAATCCTCCACAATGAACCTTTAAACTTTAATCTTTTCTTTATTGATCTCTTTGACCTAAAATTTTTGTTTAACCCTTCAAATGACTAAATATAAGGGTTGCATGGTATTCTTAACCATTTTCAATGATATACCTCCCCCGATATCACATCTATGCTTTGGTGTTTACGAGTTTCAAATGTATTTTAAGTTACGGGATATTACACCTTACACTCATTTTGAAAGATGAAACTCAACTCTCCTCATTCTCATACTCATTTACTCAAGACTTAGTTCAAATCTTTAGTTAATTTCAAAAGGGTTCTCACGTTTGACTCAAAAGGATCTCTTGAACTTTCCTCTTAACTTTACTTTAATTCAAAATGTGAATAAGACATGTGATTATGACATGTAGGATCTCTCAAGGATTAAAGAATACTTTAAGAGTGAATATCAAGAAGATAATGCAGGTACAATTTGAGGGAACACACACAGAAAAAAGGACGGAAGAGTAAGGGACCTGGCGACCCTGGTGCACTGAGTGGATCAGGGCGCCAACCCCAAAACTATTAGACACTGTTTGGGGCGCACTGAGTGGTATGCCGTGCAAGACCCCAAACTACTTGACAGTAGTTCTAGCGTAGTGGCAGACGCCGCCCCACAACCGTGCCTATCTGACGAATTTTTCTTCAGTTTTTCAGGTCCTAACTCATCTAGAATCGAATTATTTCCTCCAAACTTCTTTTGATTAACAAACCGAACATGAAATTATCGAAATTCCACCCAAAATCTATCAAGAAACACCACTCATTCGCAAGACCCTGACCTCAAGAACTCAAAACCTCTATTGTTAAAGAATGGGGTTAAAACTCAAGAACATCGCAAGAATCTCATTATAAACAATCGCATGGATGAATTCATGAATGAAATTGCATGATTAGCGTGAGGGCGAACAAACCCAACACTATGAGATGCTTACACACCTTAAAAGAACCCTTGTTGGCGAAATTCTTCAACACTTGAATGAACGCTTGAAACTCTTTTTTCTTCTTCTTGAAACCCTTATTTCAAACTCTTAGCATTTAGGAATGTGGAATATAACTTAGTGTCTGATTAGGCCCTCAATTTGGGTGTGGTAAAACGTTTTAGGCCTAGTGGGGTAAGGAATAGACCAAAATACCCCTTCCCTTAAACGAATGAAAAGCCTTAGCTAGAGAGGCTCCACTCAAGTAACCATAGCATTTTACTCGGAGCTCGAAATTTAGCAAACTTTGTGCTGTTGGAAAGAGGACTCAAAGAACTTCACTTTGATATCTCATGGGATACCTAACTCTTTATGTGCTAAAAGATATGTTAGTTTGAAGTTGATCCAAGACTAAAAATTGATCGAAGTCTGAGGTATTACCATATCTCCCCCTAAAAACATTCTTCTTCGAATGAGATCACACTAAACAGACATGGGTGGGAAGCATTTAACAACCCCAACCCAAGCACCCTATAAACAATCAACATAAACTTAATATGGAAACTTAAGTGATACTTGACAGAAAATTATTACCTTATTTTGGAATTTATCCGGAAGGAAAGAGATGTGGGTATCTCTTCTTCATATCCTTCTCATTCTCCCAAGTAGCTTCCTCAACAAATTGATTCCTCCATAAGACCTTGACTGATGCAACCTCCTTGGTTCTCTGCTTGCAAACCTAATGATCCAGAATCTGAACAGGCACTTCCTCATAAGATAAGTCGTCCTTGATACTAATACTTTCAGTAGGTACAATAAGTGAAGGATCGCCCATACACTTCTTCAACATAGAAATGTGGAATACCAGATGGACTGCTACTGATTCTGACGGTAGCTCCAACTCATAAGGTACATTGCCAATTCTCTTGGATATCCGGTAAGGACCAATGTACCGGGTACAAAGTTTTCGCTTCTCACCAAATCTCATAACACCCTTCTTGGGTGAAACCTTCAAGTAGACCCAATCATCAACCTCATATTCTAAGTCTCTCCTTCTAACATCTATATAAGATTTCTGACGACTTTGTGATGTTTTCAGCCTTTCCTGAATGATCTTTACTTTCTCCATGGATTGATGAACCAAGTCTGACCCTATTAACTCAGCTTCACCAACCTCAAACCAACCAATAGGATATCTACACCTTCGCCCATAAAGAGCCTCATAAGGAGCCATTTGGATACTGAGTTATAACTATTATTGCAAGGAAACTCTATGATAGGTAAGTGATCATCCCAATTACCTTTGAAGTCTATGACACAAGCCCTCAACATATCCTCTAGGGTCTTAATTGTGCGCTTTGCTTGACTATAAGTTTGAGTATGGAAAGTGATACTAAGATTTACTTTCGAACCCAAACCTTTCTGAAAAGACTTCCAGAATTGAGCGGTGAATTATGCACCTCTATATGAAATAATGGACATACGAACTCCATGAAGTCGGACTATCCCTTGAATGTACAATCTAGCATAATTCTGCTGAATTGGTAGTCTTCATCGATAAGAAATGGCATATTTAGTCATCCAATCTACAATCACCCAAATCGAATGATGTTGTCTGCGATCATGGCAAGCCAATGATGAAATCCATATTGATCATCTCCCACTTCTTGTCTGGAAGAGCTATATTTTGAGCCACACCACCAGGCCTTTTGTGCTCTACCTTGACTTGTTGGCAATTTGGGCACTTGGCAACGAAATCTGCAATACACCTCTTCATACTACTCCACCAATAGACTTCTCTCAAGTCATTGTAAATCTTTGTGGAACGGGGATGAATTAAATATCTCGAACTATGACCTTTTTCCATGATCCTCTGTTGAAGCTCATCCACCTTCGGCATATACAATCTACCTTGATACCTCAACACACCATCTCCACCTTGTTCAAAATTCATCACCTTCTTCTTATGAACATTTGCCGTTAGTTCAAGCAAAATAGGGTCTTGGTCTTACTTCTCCTTCACTTCCGACACTAGTGATGATTCAGCCCCATTCATCAGCACCACTCCACCTTCACTGGAATCTAACAACGGACTCCCAAAAGTGCAAATATGTGGACATCTTTGGCCAATTCTTTCTTGCCTTCCTCAACATGAGCGGTACTTTGCATAGACAACCCTCTCAAAGCATCAACAACAACATTAGCCTTACCTGGGTGATAGAGGATACTCATGTCGTAATCCTTAAGCAATTCTAAACACCACCTATGTCTGAGATTAAGCTCTTTCTGACTGAAAACATATTGGATACTCTTGTGATCAGTTAAAACATCTACATGAACACCATAGAAATAGCGATGCCATATTTTCAAGGCAAATACTACCGCTGCCAACTCGAGATCATGAGTTGGGTAATTCTTCTCACGAAGCTTGAGTTGTCTAGAGGCATATGTTATAACCTTACCATTCTGCATCAATACACAACCCAGTCCAACTCTGGACGCATCACAATATACCACAAAGCCTTTTGTACCCTCTGGGAGGGTCAGCACTAGGTAGTAGATAACTGGGCTTTCAATTCCTGAAAACTTTTCTCACAAGCTTCATACCATTGAAACTTAACTGCTTTCTTAGTCAACTTTGTCAATGGGGATGAAATAGATGAAAACCCCTCGACGAACCTCCTATAGTAACCAACCAATCTAAGAAACTCTTTATATCAGTTGGAGATGTGGGTCTGGACCAATTTTGCACTACTTCAATCTTTTAATTGTCGACTCGAATCACTTCTCCAGATACAATGTGGCCTAAGAACGCCATAGACTCAAGCCAAAACTCACACTTCGAAAATTTAGCAAACAATTTTCTATCCTCGGGAGTTTGGAGGACTATTCTGAGATAACTAGCATGATCCTCATCACTTCTAAAATAAATCAATATATCATCAATGAATACAATTACAAATATGTCGAGATATGGCTTAAACACTCATGAACATGCATTATTTTCTATAATTCATAAACTTCATCGTATTTTCAAAGTAAAAACATCTTCACATCCATTTCATAAAGAGAAGACATGCATATTTTCATAAATTTATCTTTCATAATTCAAGACCCACATTATATCAACATAGCTTATAAAACATGGGTTATGCATGGGTTCATGGGAAATCAACTTTAAAACATGCAATTACTTCAATTGATGCATAAAAAGTCATAAAACAATCAATTAAACCAACATTGAAGAGAACCCGTGGCAATTGAAGAAAACCCTAACTTAATTGGGGAATCTAATTTTACAAAATTGAAGAATTTGGAACTCTGTGGAGGATAGGGCTCCATGGATGAAAACTATCATACATTTATGCCAAAAGCTTGGAAACAATGGAGGATTAGGAGCCCTGATCTTCAAACCCCGGCTTTCTTCTTCAACTTCTAGAGAGAGAAATATTTGAGAGGAGGAGATTGATCTTCTTTTGGAAATTTAAGAGAATTAATTGAGTTTGGGTGGTTTGGGGGTTTAAAATCATTATATAGGGCTTTGGGTAGAAGGAAAAAAAAACAACGTAGTATTGAGTTAAAACAATTGGGGGAAAAGACCTAAGAGTCCCTAATTGGAAACTGCCAAATTGGCATCATGGAGACCAAAACAGGTCTTCATACTACCACGACCCGTCAAACGGGTCGTGAAGAAATTCTACCGGACAGTGCTTCACTATTTCGGGCATAACTTTTTACTCTGAGCTGGAATTAGGCAAACTTGGTGGTGTTGGAAAGAGGACTCATAGACCTTTAATTTGATAGGTCATGGACGACATAATTCATTTTACGCTTAAATATATGATTGTTTGAAGTTGACCCTAAACTCTAAGTCTAATGAAACCTCTTCACGGACATCTTCACAGTCCGTGTGGGGCTTCACGGGCCGTTTTGACGCCCATGGCCCTTGACCAATGGCTAGGGGAGGACCCCTACTATCTTGACCCCCTTCTCGACCACTTGTACGGCCCATTATCCTCACCACAGGCCGTCTAAAGGTCCGTGGGAGGGGAACCTTTTTGGGCAAGTTCTGGAACGACTTCACGAGCACCAAAAAAGGTTATGGTCCCCTTCACGGCCCGTCTAGGGCTCCGTGGAGGGTCCCATGGTTCAATTTTAGGCTTGTGACTTGCCCGCTTGACCCCTTTCTGGCCTTTCCTCTATCTGAGGTGTTACATGATGTGAGGCCAAAAATATATATTTTAAATCATTATTTTTCTCACATTTATTATTTATATTTGTCCTTTTTGAGCATAAATTTTATGGATTGTGTTAAATAGTTTATTTTATTTGTAGGATTAAATTGGTGAAAAAGCGAAGAAGTTTGGAGCTAAAACGAATTAAAAATGAAAAATTGAAGAAGGAAATCAAACAGGCAGCTTAATGGATTAAATTTATTAAAATAATATATTCCTATATATGGTGCAAAGTTGAACGCCAATACAATTTGAATTAGGCTTGATACTGCCACGTGTCAGCTGACCAATTCCCCTCTGCCGCCAACAATTTGGAGAAATCACGCGTACAGTGCAAACCCAATTTAATTGGATTTTGTTTTCCTAATTTATCTTGAACTCAATTATTTTATTTAGGATTTCTCTATCTATAAATAGGGGATCAAAAATTATTCTTTGGGGAGCCAAGAACCAAGAAACAATACACAACTATTTATTGTGGTACTACTATTTCTTTATCTCTTTCTTGTACTAGTATGGAAGTTTATTCCAACTTTTGTAATTTTTTTTTCATAATACAAAAAAAAAAAAAAAAAAAAAACAATACACAACATAAATTTTCTTCTAGCTTAGGAACTTTGGAAGAGCCGCCGTGGAGGTCGGAGAATTGTGGTTTATTCTTTCTTCTCCTTTATAATTTATTTGTATTCGTGATTAATAAAAGATAGCTTAGCTATTGTTCTCAAATTTTTATCATTAACACAAACATATTTATTTTAATAAATTTTGATTGTGTTTTTGAGATAATGAGTAGCTAAATTTCACAACCCTGGTTATGGGAACCAGTGGCGGAGCCACCTTACAATGAGGGGGGTCATCCGACCCCCCTTCGGCGGAAAATTATATGATTTATACATGGTTAAAATAATTTTTTAGGTATATATAGTAGATGTCGAACCCCCTTCGGCTACTTCGTGGTCTATTTTTTTAGATTTTGAACCCCCTTACTGAAAATCCTGGCTCCGCCACTGGTGGGAACCACGATGAATTATTAAAGTAAGTTTATGTACAAAGTGATTCTTGAATGATGTTGATGCATGTGTTGGTAATTCTTTCGTTTAGAAGTCTTTTTAACGAGTGCACGCATTAGAACTCACTTTGTTGCTACTTGCCGGACCAAGGAGGTAGTTAATAAGAAAAGAATTATCAATAGAGATTTAGTGTGATACTATCTAATAGTGTAATGTCAATTGGTGTGAGGGTGAAAACTAAGTCATACATTGATGTGATGTCTAATCTGAGGTAAAGATAACGGTTAGTAAATTATACACACGTAGCCGTACCAAGGTGCAGGGTGAAATTATCTATTTGGCGGACCAAGCACTTAGGGATACCTAACTTACCAACCTTGCATGCCAAATATTGAAATAGATAACTAGTACAATATTCTTGCTATTTTATGAAATCATGGGGAACACATTCCTAGTTATTTCTAATAATCTTAATATAAATAAATACTTAGTTCAAAGCTATTTTATTCTTTTTATTTTTATTTCAGTTTAAATCCCTTCTTTTTTTAAATAACGACTATCAAGTTAAATATTTGCTATTGACAATATTCTTCCATATTCTCTGTGGGATCGACCCCGACTCATAGTTGGGTAAATATATTGCATACGACCGTTTATATTTCTTTTCAAGAAGTATATTTGGACGTTATCAAGAATGGCGTCGTTGCCGAGGAATGTGCCTTAAAAATTGTCTTTAGTATTTATTTTGACTTGTAGTCCTTTTTTGTTTTTTTAGGATTAGTTTTAAATTAGTTTTTTTATTATTATTATTATCATATTTCTTTAACTCTTCTTGAGATGTCATCTGAAAAGGTATGTAGTGATAAATGTTCTTGTAATTCTTGTACTTCTGATATTATGGATTCTTATAGGTTATTTTTTTCTCAACAAAATAAGTTGTATGGGGACACGGAAGATTTGTTAATACTTTGCTATAAATCAATATGTAAGCGCATGCTTGAAGATATCTTTGGTTTTGATCTCTATTATTTTGATTGTGAGTTGAGTGCAAAGATTAAATCATATGACACCCAACAATTTAGTAATAATATGTGTGAGGAAGAAAAGATACTTATAAGTCAACTTGAAGAGCTAAAAGTTGAGGGGCAATTGCTTGATCATACTTTTATTGATGTTGTCATTGTTGAGAAGAGTACACTAGAGTTATGTAATGAAGTAGATAATATTATTTTTAAAAACTCTAGTATGTGTAAATATGAGGGTGTAAATAATAATACAATTCATAAGATAGGGCGCACTAGACCTCATTCCAATCATTTTCCTACATTATGTTTAGATGATGAAATATTAATCGAGTCATCTGAGTCTATTGAAGATTGTATGGGGGAGGAACAATGTGTCTATATTCTTGAATTTATTGTTCCAATATCGGAGAATTGCATCCCTCACTTAGGATCCAAGAAGTGCATAATGCGATATCTATTGCTTGGGACCTTTATTTTTGTACCACCACCCCTTGATCGTAATAGAAAAATTGATGTAAAATTAGGGGTGCAATTCATATCTTCGAAGTGGACGGAAAAATAGTAAAATTGATGGTGTCGTGCCGCGACCTTAAATTAAGTGCTTATTGGGAGGCAACCCAATTAGTAGTGTAACTTCTTATTTTATTTTATTAGTATCATTTTTTTTTCCTTTGGTCTTGTTTTTGAAGATTAGGGAAAGTTTGAGTACCCAAAAAAAAAATTGAAGCAAAGGAGCATGTTTGAGCTTAAGTGTGGGGTGACGACCCTTGATGAAAATTAAGAGAGCATGCTACTAGCTAGGCCTAAAGGCCTTAGGAAGTTTTCCTAACCCTTGTTTTAAATTTTATTTAATACTTTGGGGACATAGCATCTTTTTAAGTGTAGGGTGGAGGAATGAATTCCTAGTTTTTACTGTTTTATTGAGTCTTTTCTTTTTTTTTTAGGATGGGTTCCTTGGCTTTTGTTTTCAGTTCTTTTCTTAAGGATAGTCCCTTTGAACCGAGTGTCTTTTACTTTTTTAGGAATAAGTTTTCTTTCGATTTTATTTTTTTAGAGAAAAGAAAAGACCTTTTTGAGTGGTGTGATACTTGCTATTTAGGCCTAAATTTTTAGTAGTACTTTCTTGTGAATGCTTGATTGATAAGGAAATTACATACTCTTTGACATCTAAGCTCATGGTTGTGACGTTGTATATAGCTTATGTTATTTTATAGTTTGTTATGATCCTGTCTCTCTTAGATGTGGAAATGATCCATCTTGATTGATACTTGTGTCATGTGTGGTGAGAATTTGTTTATTCCATATTTTGCATCTAAGTCTAGAACTTGCCCTGCATGTTATTGAAGCGAAATAAAAAGTGTTGCATTGTTTAGGAGATGAAAATAGGCTTTCTTTGATTTGTCTCATAAATTTTTGCTTTTTCAGATATTATATCACTAGTTAACCCTTTTGAGCCTTTTAGCCTATATTTTTCTCAATAACCACATGATCAAGCCGAATTCCTTTTTATTGATACCATAATTCTATTTGATCCAAAAAGAAATCCTTAATGTACTATGTTGAGAAGAAAAGTTGAAAACAGTGGTAGAAGTAAAAAATGGTGAAAATGCTTGATGTGTAAAGAATGAAGAAAAGTGTGAAAACTCTGTTTTGGCCCTGGTCCTTGAGGATATTGTGCACCTCAACAAGCTTAAAAACTTAAGTTGAAGGTGGCTAATTCAAAAGTATGCTTAAAACATTGGCCCTAGTCCTACCAAGGATATTGTGTACCTCACTTGAGTCTCAAAGCCTTGAGTTGAGGATGACTTGTGCAAAACCTCCCAAAAAAAAAAAAGATTAAAAAAAAAGAAAAAAAAATTGAAGCATTATTGTGATGATGAGCATTACTTGTGAAATAATTTTTGAAGAGAGGGCTAAAAATAAAGAGAAGAAAATAATTGGTGATAAAGTCTTAAAGTGCAAAATGCTTAAGAAAGTGTAAGTCACTATTATATAGTTTTCTTACCCATCTCTTAGCCTAAATTACAACCCGTTAAAATCTTATTTGATTATATTCAAGCATGCTTAATTAGTGGAGATGTACATAATGGGCAAGCCTATGGTTCTTTGTGCATACATGTGAATTTTATTTGTTAGTATGAGAGTTGTTCTTGATGCTAAGTCCTTAATTTATATTCAATCTTTTGAATTGAGTGTGTGGACTATTTCTTCTTGTGAGGGCACTTGTTTCATGATAGATAAGTGATGTTATTAACTTTCTTTGATGAGAGTAGGAGAGCAAGCTTAAATTTGATGAGTTCAAAGTCCTTCCTTGAGGTTAGGAGGTTAGAGGTTTGTTGTTTATTTGGATGTCTTGAATAATGAGCGGAAATTATACTTAATGTTTTGAAATTGGTAAATGCCTAATTGTTTGTATTAACCAAAGTGATGACATTGCTAGTATGATTTTTTGAGATGAGTTTTAATGTTTGCTCGAGGACGAACAAAAGTTTAAATGTGGGGTGTTGATGTGAGGCCAAAAATATATATTTTTAATCATTATTTGCCTCACATTTATTATTTATATTTGTCCTTTTCGAGCATAAATTTTATGGATTGTGCTAAATAGTATATTTTATTTGTAGAATTAAATTGGTGAAAAAACGAAGAAGTTTAGAGCTAAAGCGAATTAAAAATGAAAAATGGAAGAAAGAAATCTAATGGATCAAATTTATTAAAATAATATATTTTTATATATGGTGCAAAGTTGAACGCCAATTCAATTTGAATTAGGCTTGCTACTGCCACATGTCAGCTGACCGGCGCCCCTCTGCCGCCAACAATTTGGAGAAACACGCGTACAGTGCAAACCCAATTTAATTGGGTTGTTTTCCTAATTTGTCTTGAACTCAATTATTTTATTTAGGGTTTCTCTATCTATAAATATGGGATGAAAAATTATTCTTTGGGGAGCCAAGAACGAAGAAACAATACACAATATAAATTTTCTTCTAGCTTAGGAACTTTGGAAGAGCCGTCGTGGAGGTTGGAGAATTGTGGTTTATTCTTTCTTCTCCTTTATTATTTATTTGTATTCGTGATTAATAATAGATAGCTTAGCTATTGTTCTTAAATTTTTATGATTAACACAAACATATTTATTTTAATAAATTTTGATTGTGTTTTTGAGATAATGAGTAGCTAAATTTCATAAATAGGGTTGTGGGAACCATGATGAATTTTTAAAGTAAGTTTATGTACAAAGTGATTCTTGAATGATGTTGATGCATGTATTGGTAATTCTTTCATTTAGAAGTCTTTTTAACGAGTGCACGTGTTAGAACTCGCCTTGTTGCTACTTGCCGGACCAAGGAGGTAGTTAATAAGAAAATAATTATCAACAGAGATTTAGTGTGATACTATCTAATAGTCTAATCGTCAATTGGTGCAAGGTGAAAACTAAGTCATACATTGATGTGATGTCTAATCTGAGGTAAAGATAACGGTTAGTAAATTATACACACGCAACCGGACCTAAGTGCGGGGTGAAATTCTCTATTTGGCGGACCAAGCACTTAGGGATACCTAACTTACCAACCTTGCATGCTAAAAATTGAAATACATCACTAGTACAATGTTCTTGCTATTTTATGAAATCATGGGGAACATATTCCTAGTTATTTCTAATAAGCTGAATATAAATAAATACTTAGTTCAAATCTATTTTATTCTTTTATTTTTATTTCAGTTTAAATCCTCCCATTTTTTAAATAACGACTATCAAGTTAAATATTTACTATTGACAATATTCTTCCATATTTTATCTGGGATCGACCCCGACTCATAGTTGGGTAAATATATTGCATACGACCATTTATATTTCTTTTCAAGAAATATATTTGGACGTTATCATTACATTATCTCCCCTTTGGGAGCATTTGTCCTCAAATGGAACTCGAACTAGCACGAAAAGAGTAGGACAGAAACTACAACTCAATCATTAATGCAACTTCCTCTAAATTCACATAACCAAGGAGGAACCTCGACTCCAAGCGTAAACATACTCAGAACATCATAAGGAAGATAGGAACTAGACCTAGCAGCCCAACATGAATGCAATCACATAAATGCACATATCCGAGGAGGAAGCTTCAACTCTAAGCTAAAGCATGTTCAAAACATCCTTTCATAATGTCTATATGCAACTCATACTCAAATGCACATAAACATGAAGAAATCTATCAATTAAACTAAATCATATTTTTGAAAATCAAAATTTTCATGAACATACATGCATGAGGAATCATGGGGATGGCTAAAACACACGAATGCTGAAGAGTGAACCACGATGTAACGACCCGGAAAATGATAGAGTGAAACTAGAGCCTCACATGTGAGTTTGGAGTCGAGAACTTAATGAAATGATTATATTTGAATTTGACCCAAAAAGTTCTTAAAAATGTGCTTCGGAAGTTACCGGAAACTTGTTTAGCTGTATATAAAAAGATCCGTTTCATTTTTCGAAAATCTGACTTCATATTCTTGTTTAGGGGGTCAAATTGAGTGGGAAATGGGTCTAACCCAAATTTTAGAGCAACCGTATCAAAATCCGAAATTTCCAAGTG